>CAJSYZ010000002.1:6161389-6451888 GCA_910574455.1 Trichaptum fuscoviolaceum | reverse complement strand
AATAAGACAGACGCGACGCACCTGTGAAATACGAGGACGAAGACGAACGAATGCACCTCCCCAGCCAGCCTGAGTTTCTCCCACTACAACCGGCGCCCCTGCACCTCTAGATCACGAAAAATGAACGAAGGATACCCAGTCGGCGGCGTGTGCGACTTGGTGTTTTTTATATTGTTGCTCTCCAGGAGCGTGCCAGGCTAGAGTGAGAGTGTCATCGTCAGTCCTGTATCTCCGCCCAACGCGCAAAGAGGAAAAGCAATACGCACCTCGTGGTGAGCCGGACTTAAAGAACGTCGAACTCGTGAAGGAAAAGAAAAGAGACAAGGATACTCCCCTAGGACAACAGGTGGCCTGCAGCGGGTCTGAGGGACGGAGGATACATATGGCTTTCTGACGCATCGCATCATACCGGCAAGCTGATGTGATGCGGGCTGTCAGAGGTCGGATAGAGCACAACACAAGGCGAGGCGGAGGAGCTCTGGCTGCCGGTGGGCGCTCTGCGAAACGAACATTCCCGGACTCCCGGTTGGACAACGCTCGTCGACGCTATAGGATAGGACGGCTGGGAGTGATCACTGTCACATCGGATATCAGCTGCGTACAAGAGTGTGCCATCACTTGTGTCCACGGATTCGATCTGCAGGTACGCCCTGGACAAGGCGCGAGTCCGACATGGACTGCGTGTGCGCAGAGGCTAAAGTTAACTCTGATCATGGGCGCTGAGATCTTGATGACGTCGTAACCGTCGCTGTTTGTCGCTTCAAGAGATAAGACTGGCCCTAAACTTAAGGTGACACATTTTGTGCCTGGAATTGCCATAAAAGGTCTGAATTCCCACGATTTTGTAAAAACGTCGCTAGTCCACGACCCCCTTCCAGTACATGTTGGTGCTGTAGCACGGACGGGCATGACCTCCCCCGTGCTTTGGCATTCTATCTACCGACTACGGCCGCGGTGCAGTAGCTAATGCAACTCATCGCGGGCCGCTACAACGTGGGAACCAAGTCCTCGCCATTGCAGGCTTAGTATCGAAGTTGGCAGACTTGTCTTTCTGCGAGATGATTGTAAGCAATGCTTCTATCTCTGTCCGTAGTCAAGACAACTCACATTATGGCAATCGAACGCATGCTGCCGCAATAGTCAAACCCGCCCGCCTCCAGCAAGCATTTGCCATCGCAGCCCAACAGTTGCAGTTATTGAACTTGCAATTGTCTTGTCCCCGGGCTCAAATCGAACATGGCAGACTTGTCTTTCTGCGACAGAACTATCTCTGTCCGTAGTCAGGACAACTCACATATGGGAATCGAGGAGTTGAAGAGAACGCATGCTGCCGCAATACTAGGCAATGTGCACCCGCGCATTCGCCATTGCTGTATGTAAATATCAATTATTCTGTCAAATCCAACTGAAATGACATACCTGCACCACAGCCAATTGCTTGAACCACTCTGTCCTGCGTGCAGAACTCAGGAACTCCTGGCTCAACCATGTCGACTCGATTGCACGCGCAACCATGGCACCAGCGCATTTGCAGCACAAAGACCGTCTTGCGACGATTAGGCGCCCACGTAGCGCCCGCCGAGTTCGCCAGTAAAACCTGAATAGAATTTAAGTAACTGTTTCTACCACGAGACAGTCATATAAACTCACAAATAGATGGCCCAAGACAATGTCCGGCGAAGAGCTTCGGTGCAAACACATAATCTATGCAAAAATAGGCCGTGTAAGCACCCACATATTGTCTAGTTACGCATGACGGACTTACCTCCATTATAGTGAGGGCAAAGAGTATAATAGAGTGAGGGGAGGCAACTGCAATGATGCAACGTGAAGGGCAATGACACGGGAGGAGGGACGGCATCAAGGGAGAATATGCCAGCATAACAGCATAATGAAGGTCTAATGAACTTGTCTCCGCTTCGCGCAAGCCTTTATAGCCATCGCCCTTGGTCTGTGCGAGCTACGCATTCCAATCTAGTTGCGAGAGGCCTCGCTTCAGTTCTACTCGGCAATATTTCTTTCCTCGCTTAATCTCGTGCGTCCGTCAATTTCGATCGCTTTGCGCGCGCTCAGGGTCAGGCCGGCTGAAGGAAGTTGATGCAACTGCACTCAGAAGCGCCGCTCGCCCGGCGTCGATACATATATATATTGCTGGTCAGGCCTCTAAACTGCTGCTCGCCCGCGTCAAATACATATATATATTGCATTACAGGAATTCAGTGAAGGTGCCTCTGAATGACGCAGAGGAGCTCAGGGTCACAACAGAACAATCAGGAGCCTTCTAATGCTTCTTCTAGCTTATCTCTTTTGTTCTATAGTGCAACACCGCTTGCGTCAACTCTCTACTGTGCCCAAAAGTGTTGCTCGCGTGCTCTTGATATACATTGCTGTCCAGGCCTCACTCAGCGGGCTTTGATCCATATATATATATTGCTGCTCGGAGGGTGTCAATCCGTATATACGATGTTATGTGGACCACGCGCTCAGGGACATCACACCAAACGCTCATCTGGCCCCGGAACACCAGTTTGGTGCCAGAATTAATTAGTTTTCTAATTCAGAAATCGAAGCTCCCTCAGCCAATCACCACCCACACTTTGTTTTTGCATCAATGTGCTCGGACTGCCGCTTGGCGGATACAAAGCTATGCACGGGTTTCTCAAGATTGAAGACATGTACAGAAGGTACCAAACGTAATTTAGGGCCGTGCACCAATCGCCCGTCTGACTCTCGAGTCTCAGCTCTGGAAATGAAAGAATTGTCTGCACGGGCAACACGGGGCGGTAAACTACCTCCGAAGGTGGCGGCTTTAGGGGAACCATGTCCCTGAGACGCTAGCCCTCTTTGGCTAGATGCCTCGACACAGTCTTTGAGAAGCAGCTGCGCGTTCAATTCAGGAATGTACTTTGCAGCATATCTGGATGCATAAAAAATCAAGAAAGTATTGTATTCCATACCCTCTTCGAGTAGCAAGATCCAGTTAGCAATTGTCTCCGTGAGGCCGGACAACCAAGAGAAGGAGACACAGCATTCACTGGCAGGGGTGCTGAGCCAATCACCCGTATGGATCTCGGGTCGAAGTCTTCATTGCAGCAGTGCATCAATTTGCGCCTAAAGCTTATTCTTCCGTGTGCACCGCTTGCGGGAGTGCAAGTCATGCACAGCAAGTAAAGCACTATAACCATACATTTGAAAGCTATATACAACCCCAAATCTGCTCAGCAGGTGCAAAAACATACAGACGAAGGTTTGCAAAAAAGGATTGCTATATTGGGAATGAGAACGGTGGTGAACCGTCGTTTGCATGTTTCTTCTCTTCCACGTTGACCCTTCTTGACACATTTCTTTTTGCACATTCTGACAACATCTTCTATGCTCAGGCGACACACGGGACCGCCAAGTAACGCAAAATCGGGCCTAAACACGGCGGACATAGAGATCTCGGCTATGTGCCGTCCAACGGGCGCTTTCTCTCCCGCCCGTGGAATTCTTCGTCTTTAAGCCATCCTCCCCGTTCTGCAGTCTTTCAATACCTGTCTGTATAATCTGGAGGTGTATATTGGCCTAATAATGCATTGAAATCCGCGTTTCTGTGGCTGGATTTCATGCAACGGGACAGAACTTGCAAATGATTGCAGCAAGATTTCCCGGTGTTCCCCTCTGTCTTCGACACAGATTTCTGTCCGATTTGCAGATCTGTTACAATAAGCGACAGCATTTATCGGCTAATTGGCGAAGTTTACACGGTCCATACACCCATTTCGCTCTCTGACTTTCTCCGAAGGTTGGCAATGCTCTCTGCTATGCATCCTTGCAAAGAGGGTTTCATTTCGCCAGCAGCCAGTTTGCCTGCTTAAACACCCTTCGAGAGGGATCTTCAGTGAGTATCTTCAGTCAGGCTGTTGGGTCTCCGCCTAATTTGGCGGATTTACATGTAGATTGCAAGCGAGAGAATCATGGAATGGGGTCCGTTTGGCAAGCGACCAGCGGGTTGTCTAGACCTTCCATGTCTGCTTCCTGACACCAATCGGAGCTCTGTAATCTCTTATATTAGTCTCCACCAAAGCAGAAGTGTTTCAAGCATGAAATAAGCGATGACAGGCCGCACAGAACGCGCGATAATCTATTGCACACACTTGCATGAGTCTACCTTTCTTCACTCGAGAACTTGCATTAATTCCTATGTTTCTGCTATGCAACTACGGGCACCAACTTCTGAACTATAGGAGACGGTGCATGCAGGGCGAAACGCCAGCAGGGAGGACGGAATAGCAAGAAGAAAATAATTTATTACGTGCTTGATCGACACTAGCTATGCGAGCTGCAAAGCGGCGGAATCAGAGCCCGTGAAGCGGTTGCTCTTCTTCTGTTCTCATCAGATCTTCGCCGTGAGACTCCTGATCCAAGCGAGGTCTCACAGACGATATAAGCTTGTGTGCCCGCACCAAGCAGCGCTTGGGCTTCTTGCCCCAGCTGTTCTCCGTCTGAGCCAGACTCCTTGTAGGGTAGCTCCCGTGGATGTCTGAAGTGTGTGCGCCCACACTTCTCAGAATGGTACAGCTTGGCCTCTTCCCCGCTCCGTCGGGATTCTACTATTTGGGTGTTGGCTCTTTCCTTCTTCTCCGCTTTCGGCGGTGCAATTGTAAGTTTATCTTTGCTCTTCGCTCTGCCCGCTGACGCGTCTTTCTTAGCCCCGTCCTCGACACTGCCTTTGCTTTTCCTCGATGCCGCCCTGGCTCTTCTCTGGCGCGTAACTTCTCTTCTTTGATTTCCTCTCGCTGACGCGTACCTAGAGCTTGCGGATGGCTTCGAATTTGGGCTCGGAATTTTTTTGGTTGGCAAGCGCCGCCATGCGCTTGGTAAGTGCATTGCTTCTTCATTACGTCTGTCCTTTAACATTGCCATAGTTACGTTTAGGATTTTGGATTTGAACTTGGGATCCGGGGGCTTACGCATGTCGCGTGCGAGAAAGATAAGCAATTACTAATTCTCTTGTCTTTGCATTTCTGACCTTTCCCTTCAGGCCAACACAACCTGACCATTGCCTTACAGACTTTATCCCAGGATTATTTTCTTGATTTCGTAGTTAATTGCATGTAATAGTCCGGGCCCGGCACTTTAAACTCCTTTTTGACTTTTAACCCACTGCATCGCTTTTTAATTCTTCTCCGTCTTCTGGACACGGCGCTCGACTTGGACTTGCAGCACTCGACTTGGAACCAGAGGGGGAACTTATGCTCGTACATACCGAGACTATGCCCGTACGTGGCGCCGCCTGATTTGCGGGGTCGCAAGGTAATCTTGTTTCGTCTTCCGTCTTCAACCAATTCTAACTTGCAGTCCATAGTCATATTCGTCCGTAAGGATCTATAGCAGGTAAGCTATATTTGTCTTCTACATTACACCTCATTAATTTGCCTACATATCTTCAGGTGTTAGAGATATAGTAGATAGATTCTTTTCTGCAATTTAATTGATTTTTACTCGGAATCTCTGTGTGTAATTGAAAGTCGAATGAAATTTGAGTGCAAGAGTCAACTTGAGTCCGTTTATGGATGCGACGCGTCTTTCTACTTTCGACCACTATCTCTTAACACAAGCCACCTTACTACAAAGCAAGTACTCGCACAACTCAAGTCCTGACAATGCATGGTGCATGATGTCCAGCATCATGCTAACTCGCTCCCTTCCTCACAGCAACGCATCCTCGCAGACAACGACGCAAGCACATCTCTCGAATCTCCAAATGCACCCTTCGCTGAGCTCGCGCAAGAACTCCTTTCGTTCACTCACCCCATCCAACACCATTGGCCACGATGGCGATACCACTCACGCTCGGTCAACTACCTCCCACAGAAGCTCTCTCGCAGCGGCAGAGGCAAGGATGGCAAGGGCATGATGGCCCCGAAGCAGGGCAGAGGTCATGAAGCGTTTTGAGCGGGGAGGCACGCACGCCCAGTGAGAACGACGGCGTCCAACATTCGCGAGACCATCAGCCTAAGCTGAGATGGATTCTATCATCTTGGTGTGCTATCACGCTGTTTATTGATTGAAATACGCTCATAATCACTCGCCTGGTTCGACGTCTGGAAGCACACCGACTCAGTTTACTCAAGGGCCGCGAACTCAGGTTAGTGGTGCTGCGCCGACTGCAAAGAAGAAGTTAAGCTACACATCAGCAGCTCGTCAAGTTGACTGCCGTGCTATCTCTGCCCGACCTTTACTTTCATTAGTGTATTATAATGTACATATTGCACTGTAGTTAACACCAATATAATATCTTGTCTACACTCTAATATCTGACCATCCAGTCTTCGCGGTTGAGGTACCGCTGGCGGTAATCTCAGAGATGGCCTTGGTGCACCTCCGAAGACTACTTAGTCTCACATCAAACCAACCCAGCACTCACCTTGTACAACAAGTCCTGCAAGCCCGAGCCCCTCGATAAGGTTCGACTCTCCTACATGACTGGATCGGGCAATACGGCAAGATCATTAAGATCAAACTATTCCTTGGTGTGCGTCTAAGCCCCCGAGCCCCTCAATATTCTCCATCCCTCTCCCTCATTACGCCCATGTAAATACTTCTGCGGTCCATTCAGCCAGCTCACAAGCGGCACCCACCCAGCCGTCGGCCCATACTGCAGCCCACCCGCCAGCGCCTTACTGTCGTTCTTAATTGGTGTGCTCTCTGCATCAGGTCATAGTGTGTAAACAAGACATTGTATTAATATAAACTACAATATGTACATCATAATATACTACTGGATTTTGCATGTTCATTCTGCTGCCGGGCCCTGGCCTCCACAGACTCGGGCGCAACCCAGTCGACGTGCTGTTAGGCAAACCTGCGCTCCCCGAAAACGACAGACCCGAGAACGCTGAATCTGAGAACGCTGGCGCTGAAGCAGAGACCGTCGCATTTGGCACAGCAGTGGCCGAAAAGCTGCCCGAAGCTGAGACCGAGACAGTGGCGGACGTCGCCTGCGAGGCGCTTGCGCTGCTCGACCGGTGCACTGTCTTGCCTGGCGAAGAATCTGAAGTGTGCTTTGCACGGCTCGATGTCTGGATACCAGTAGACGAGGGTATGACAGTCGACGGCGTGAAGAAGCTCGGCGTCAGCGTCGCCGTCGTCTCTGCACTCGCACTCGCACTCGCGCTCGAAGAAGGCGTGAAGAAGCTCGAGACGAGAGACGTCGCCGATGTGTTGACGCTGACGGGTGCGCTTGCGGACGCAGATGCTGAAAATGAGAAAGGAGCATTCGAGGACGACGCGGAGAGGAAAGACCCAGACCCAGACCCAGACGCTGAAGGCGTCGTACTTGCGCTCAGCGACGCGCTGCTCGTGCGTGTATGGCGCACCGTCGACCCGCTCTCACTCCCCGACACCGCCGCGGGCGTCGCAACATCGATCGCCACGCCCGAGGACGCTGAGGACGCAGCAGAATGGGCCACGGACCCACTCGGTGTGAAAAAGGCCGAGGAAAAGCGGGCGCTAGCACTCTCTAACGCAGATGAAGATGAAAACACAGAGGTAGACGCCGTGGTAGACGTAGCAGTAGCACTGGCAGATACTCCGCTCCCACTTCCCACCGCCGTCGCACTCGCACTAGCCGTGCCCGAGAACCCGCCGAGCGAAGGACGCAAGCCCGACGCGGAGAGCGATGATGTTGACGCACTACGCTCCGCGCTAGCGCTGGGACTAGCGCTCTTCGCGGTTGCGGTTGAGGTTTTGAAGCGCCCGGACGTAAGTGGCTTGCTTGAGATCAGTGATGCGGAGGCGGATGTGGAGATGCTCTGGACCTGGCTTGCAGATGTCGAGAAGCTGACCGACGACAATGATGGGGACACAGACGCACTAGGCACGAAAGACGCAGCCGCACTGCTCTTCGACAGAGCGTCTGAGGCTGAGGCTGAGAATGAGACTGAGGTAGGCACACCGCCAGTGTCTCCCAATGACGCAGACGCAGACGCAGGGGCAGAACCAACCGCGGACGCAGAGGCCGCACTCAAGCTACTACGCGTGACCGAGTGCGAAAAGCCCGCATTCGCGCTCTCAGACGCGGACCCGGATTCGAACGCCGCTGAGACAGTTGAGCTCGCCAAGCTCGGCACCGCCTCCGTTGAAGTCAGCGATTCCCTCGTCGTCGTCAACGTCGATTGTGCCGCACTAGATCTGGTACTCTCGCTGTGAGACCCCGTGCGCGAACTCGTGCGTGAACTCGACGAAGCGAGGGACGCGCTTGCGCTCGTGCTGCTCGTCGTCTTCGCCGTGGTAGCGGAACTAGAAGAAGCTGAAGCAGTGTCCGATTCCGTCCCAGCTCCTCCGCTCCCATTCGGACCAATCACCCCCGTCGACCCAGCCGCGGACGTGGACGTGCTTTCTACACGCAAACTCGCAGCTGAAGACAAAGACGATTTGGGCGGATCTCTAGTCGCGGTCGCGGTCAAGGTCGTGGGCGTGGGTGTGGGCGTCGTCGATGAGCTCGTAATCGTCGCCGCAGAAGTACTCGCAGCCTCAGTTGCAACTCCCCGCGCCGTGCTCGATCCCAAGCCCGATCTGCTCGCAGACGTGGACGCGAAAGAGTCAGTCAGGCTCAGGCCTCCCGCCGCGCTCGAACTCGATACCTCCACCCCCGTCCTCGTAAGCGCAGTCGTCGAAGGTACGGGTTCAGACGCCCTGTTCGCACCAAAGCGGAGATGTGTCAAGTCAATATCGACGAGGAGAGGAGGAATAGAAATTAAAATTGAGGAAACTCACGTAGACGATGCCACCACCCCCTTGGTCGCGACCGGACTCGTCCTCGCAGACGCAGAGCCCGTCGCGCTGCTCAATTTCGAAGCCTCAGCCACGCTTGAAGTCGCCGTTGCTGCTGAAGACAAAGTCGCAGACGATGTCGACCTCGTGGCCTGGGTCGACTCAGCTCCTGCGTGCTCGGTCGTATGGGTACGTGAGGATGTAAATCCCGATGACGTGGATGAGGATGCGGTTGCGGACGTGGATGCGGATGAGCTTGAAGATGAGCTTGGTGTAATCGTATAACTCGTAAATCGTGATTTTGACGTAGTAGAGGAAGTGAAGGAGGAAGGAGTGGACGTCGTTGCGATGGACGAGGACAAGGGCGAAGATTTCGAAGAGGATACAGATATCGCTACGGATGTGGATGTAAATTTGGTTGAAGAAATGGATGAAGAGAGCTTGGTCGACGATGCCGCCGACGTTATCAAAGGAAGTTCAGCAGACGAAGTCGTCTCTGACCCCGCTCCCGCATCACCTTTTGCAAGATCAGTCGACGAAGTCACTGCGCATATGAATCAAATCTGTCAGATTGTTTCCACGGCACGCAAGGAAAGACCGGAGATGCTCACGTTTGCGCTCGGGTATGGGGCTCATCATTAGGTGTGGGCGAAAAGACCGAAAAGCTTGTAAAGAACGAAGGAGTTAAAAACGAAGTAAATGGCTGTATTAAACCTACACGCAATATTAACCAGCATTCCAGACGGAAAAGACAAGCGCTACGCACCTGTGAAATACGAAGACGAAGACGAACGAATGCACCTCCCCAACCAGCCTGAGTTTCTTCCACTACAACCGGCGCCCCTGCACCTCTAAATCACGGAAATGAACGAAGGATACCCAGTCGGCCGAGTGCGACTTGGTGTTTTTTATGTCTTTTGTTGCTCGCCAGGAGCGTGCCAGGCTAGAGTGAGTGTCATCGTCAGTCCTGTATCTCCGCTCAACGCGCAAAGAGGAAAAGCAATACGCACCTCGTGGTGAGCCGGACCTAACGAACCTCAGAATAGTGAAGGAAAGAAAAGAGACAAGGATACTCCCCTTGGACAACAGGTGGCCTGCAGCGGGTCTGAGGGACGGAGGATACATATGGCTTTCTGACGCATCGCATCATACCGGCAAGCTGATGTGATGCGGGCTGTCAGAGGTCGGATAGAGCACAAACACAAGGCGAGGCGGAGGGGCTCAGGCTTTGGCTGCCGGTGGGCGCTCTGCGAAACGAACATTCCCGGACTCCCGGTTGGACAACGCTCGTCGACGCTATAGGATAGGACGGCTGGGAGTGATCACTGTCACGTCGGATATCAGCTGCGTACAAGAGTGTGCCATCACTTGTGTCCACGGATTCGATCTGCAGGTACGCCCTGGACAAGGCGCGAGTCCGACATGGACTGCGTGTGCGCAGAGGCTAAAGTTAACTCTGATCATGGGCGCTGAGATCTTGATGATGTCGTAACCGTCGCTGTTTGTCGCTTCAAGAGATAAGACTGGCCCTAAACTTAAGGTGACACATTTTGTGCCTGGAATTGCCATAAAAGGTCTGAATTCCCACGATTTTGTAAAAACGTCGCTAGTCCACGACCCCCTTCCAGTACATGTTGGTGCTGTAGCACGGACGGGCATGACCTCCCCCGTGCTTTGGCATTCTATCTACCGACTACGGCCGCGGTGCAGTAGCTAATGCAAACTCATCGCGGGCCGCTACAACGTGGGAACCAAGTCCTCGCCATTGCAGGCTTAGTATCGAAGTTGGCAGACTTGTCTTTCTGTGAGATGATTGTAAGCAATGCTTCTATCTCTGTCCGTAGTCAAGACAACTCACATTATGGCAATCGAACGCATGCTGCCGCAATAGTCAAACCCGCCCGCCTCCAGCAAGCATTTGCCATCGCAGCCCAACAGTTGCAGTTATTGAACTTGCAATTGTCTTGTCCCCGGGCTCAAATCGAACATGGCAGACTTGTCTTTCTGCGACAGAACTATCTCTGTCCGTAGTCAGGACAACTCACATATGGGAATCGAGGAGTTGAAGAGAACGCATGCTGCCGCAATACTAGGCAATGTGCACCCGCGCATTCGCCATTGCTGTATGTAAATATCAATTATTCTGTCAAATCCAACTGAAATGACATACCTGCACCACAGCCAATTGCTTGAACCACTCTGTCCTGCGTGCAGAACTCCAGGAACTCCTGGCTCAACCATGTCGACTCGATTGCACGCGCAACCATGGCACCAGCGCATTTGCAGCACAAAGACCGTCTTGCGACGATTAGGCGCCCACGTAGCGCCCGCCGAGTTCGCCAGTAAAACCTGAATAGAATTTAAGTAACTGTTTCTACCACGAGACAGTCATATAAACTCACAAATAGATGGCCCAAGACAATGTCCGGCGAAGAGCTTCGGTGCAAACACATAATCTATGCAAAAATAGGCCGTGTAAGCACCCACATATTGTCTAGTTACGCATGACGGACTTACCTCCATTATAGTGAGGGCAAAGAGTATAATAGAGTGAGGGGAGGCAACTGCAATGATGCAACGTGAAGGGCAATGACACGGGAGGAGGGACGGCATCAAGGGAGAATATGCCAGCATAACAGCATAATGAAGGTCTAATGAACTTGTCTCCGCTTCGCGCAAGCCTTTATAGCCATCGCCCTTGGTCTGTGCGAGCTACGCATTCCAATCTAGTTGCGAGAGGCCTCGCTTCAGTTCTACTCGGCAATATTTCTTTCCTCGCTTAATCTCGTGCGTCCGTCAATTTCGATCGCTTTGCGCGCGCTCAGGGTCAGGCCGGCTGAAGGAAGTTGATGCAACTGCACTCAGAAGCGCCGCTCGCCCGGCGTCGATACATATATATATTGCTGGTCAGGCCTCTAAACTGCTGCTCGCCCGCGTCAAATACATATATATATTGCATTACAGGAATTCAGTGAAGGTGCCTCTGAATGACGCAGAGGAGCTCAGGGTCACAACAGAACAATCAGGAGCCTTCTAATGCTTCTTCTAGCTTATCTCTTTTGTTCTATAGTGCAACACCGCTTGCGTCAACTCTCTACTGTGCCCAAAAGTGTTGCTCGCGTGCTCTTGATATACATTGCTGTCCAGGCCTCACTCAGCGGGCTTTGATCCATATATATATATTGCTGCTCGGAGGGTGTCAATCCGTATATACGATGTTATGTGGACCACGCGCTCAGGGACATCACACCAAACGCTCATCTGGCCCCGGAACACCAGTTTGGTGCCAGAATTAATTAGTTTTCTAATTCAGAAATCGAAGCTCCCTCAGCCAATCACCACCCACACTTTGTTTTTGCATCAATGTGCTCGGACTGCCGCTTGGCGGATACAAAGCTATGCACGGGTTTCTCAAGATTGAAGACATGTACAGAAGGTACCAAACGTAATTTAGGGCCGTGCACCAATCGCCCGTCTGACTCTCGAGTCTCAGCTCTGGAAATGAAAGAATTGTCTGCACGGGCAACACGGGGCGGTAAACTACCTCCGAAGGTGGCGGCTTTAGGGGAACCATGTCCCTGAGACGCTAGCCCTCTTTGGCTAGATGCCTCGACACAGTCTTTGAGAAGCAGCTGCGCGTTCAATTCAGGAATGTACTTTGCAGCATATCTGGATGCATAAAAAATCAAGAAAGTATTGTATTCCATACCCTCTTCGAGTAGCAAGATCCAGTTAGCAATTGTCTCCGTGAGGCCGGACAACCAAGAGAAGGAGACACAGCATTCACTGGCAGGGGTGCTGAGCCAATCACCCGTATGGATCTCGGGTCGAAGTCTTCATTGCAGCAGTGCATCAATTTGCGCCTAAAGCTTATTCTTCCGTGTGCACCGCTTGCGGGAGTGCAAGTCATGCACAGCAAGTAAAGCACTATAACCATACATTTGAAAGCTATATACAACCCCAAATCTGCTCAGCAGGTGCAAAAACATACAGACGAAGGTTTGCAAAAAAGGATTGCTATATTGGGAATGAGAACGGTGGTGAACCGTCGTTTGCATGTTTCTTCTCTTCCACGTTGACCCTTCTTGACACATTTCTTTTTGCACATTCTGACAACATCTTCTATGCTCAGGCGACACACGGGACCGCCAAGTAACGCAAAATCGGGCCTAAACACGGCGGACATAGAGATCTCGGCTATGTGCCGTCCAACGGGCGCTTTCTCTCCCGCCCGTGGAATTCTTCGTCTTTAAGCCATCCTCCCCGTTCTGCAGTCTTTCAATACCTGTCTGTATAATCTGGAGGTGTATATTGGCCTAATAATGCATTGAAATCCGCGTTTCTGTGGCTGGATTTCATGCAACGGGACAGAACTTGCAAATGATTGCAGCAAGATTTCCCGGTGTTCCCCTCTGTCTTCGACACAGATTTCTGTCCGATTTGCAGATCTGTTACAATAAGCGACAGCATTTATCGGCTAATTGGCGAAGTTTACACGGTCCATACACCCATTTCGCTCTCTGACTTTCTCCGAAGGTTGGCAATGCTCTCTGCTATGCATCCTTGCAAAGAGGGTTTCATTTCGCCAGCAGCCAGTTTGCCTGCTTAAACACCCTTCGAGAGGGATCTTCAGTGAGTATCTTCAGTCAGGCTGTTGGGTCTCCGCCTAATTTGGCGGATTTACATGTAGATTGCAAGCGAGAGAATCATGGAATGGGGTCCGTTTGGCAAGCGACCAGCGGGTTGTCTAGACCTTCCATGTCTGCTTCCTGACACCAATCGGAGCTCTGTAATCTCTTATATTAGTCTCCACCAAAGCAGAAGTGTTTCAAGCATGAAATAAGCGATGACAGGCCGCACAGAACGCGCGATAATCTATTGCACACACTTGCATGAGTCTACCTTTCTTCACTCGAGAACTTGCATTAATTCCTATGTTTCTGCTATGCAACTACGGGCACCAACTTCTGAACTATAGGAGACGGTGCATGCAGGGCGAAACGCCAGCAGGGAGGACGGAATAGCAAGAAGAAAATAATTTATTACGTGCTTGATCGACACTAGCTATGCGAGCTGCAAAGCGGCGGAATCAGCCTGAGAGCCCGTGAAGCGGTTGCTCTTCTTCTGTTCTCATCAGATCTTCGCCGTGAGACTCCTGATCCAAGCGAGGTCTCACAGACGATATAAGCTTGTGTGCCCGCACCAAGCAGCGCTTGGGCTTCTTGCCCCAGCTGTTCTCCGTCTGAGCCAGACTCCTTGTAGGGTAGCTCCCGTGGATGTCTGAAGTGTGTGCGCCCACACTTCTCAGAATGGTACAGCTTGGCCTCTTCCCCGCTCCGTCGGGATTCTACTATTTGGGTGTTGGCTCTTTCCTTCTTCTCCGCTTTCGGCGGTGCAAATTGTAAGTTTATCTTTGCTCTTCGCTCTGCCCGCTGACGCGTCTTTCTTAGCCCCGTCCTCGACACTGCCTTTGCTTTTCCTCGATGCCGCCCTGGCTCTTCTCTGGCGCGTAACTTCTCTTCTTTGATTTCCTCTCGCTGACGCGTACCTAGAGCTTGCGGATGGCTTCGAATTTGGGCTCGGAATTTTTTTGGTTGGCAAGCGCCGCCATGCGCTTGGTAAGTGCATTGCTTCTTCATTACGTCTGTCCTTTAACATTGCCATAGTTACGTTTAGGATTTTGGATTTGAACTTGGGATCCGGGGGCTTACGCATGTCGCGTGCGAGAAAGATAAGCAATTACTAATTCTCTTGTCTTTGCATTTCTGACCTTTCCCTTCAGGCCAACACAACCTGACCATTGCCTTACAGACTTTATCCCAGGATTATTTTCTTGATTTCGTAGTTAATTGCATGTAATAGTCCGGGCCCGGCACTTTAAACTCCTTTTTGACTTTTAACCCACTGCATCGCTTTTTAATTCTTCTCCGTCTTCTGGACACGGCGCTCGACTTGGACTTGCAGCACTCGACTTGGAACCAGAGGGGGAACTTATGCTCGTACATACCGAGACTATGCCCGTACGTGGCGCCGCCTGATTTGCGGGGTCGCAAGGTAATCTTGTTTCGTCTTCCGTCTTCAACCAATTCTAACTTGCAGTCCATAGTCATATTCGTCCGTAAGGATCTATAGCAGGTAAGCTATATTTGTCTTCTACATTACACCTCATTAATTTGCCTACATATCTTCAGGTGTTAGAGATATAGTAGATAGATTCTTTTCTGCAATTTAATTGATTTTTACTCGGAATCTCTGTGTGTAATTGAAAGTCGAATGAAATTTGAGTGCAAGAGTCAACTTGAGTCCGTTTATGGATGCGACGCGTCTTTCTACTTTCGACCACTATCTCTTAACACAAGCCACCTTACTACAAAGCAAGTACTCGCACAACTCAAGTCCTGACAATGCATGGTGCATGATGTCCAGCATCATGCTAACTCGCTCCCTTCCTCACAGCAACGCATCCTCGCAGACAACGACGCAAGCACGTCTCTCGAATCTCCAAATGCACCCTTTGCTGAGCTCGCGCAAGAACTCCTTTCGTTCACTCACCCCATCCAACACCATTGGCCACGATGGCGATACCACTCACGCTCGGTCAACTACCTCCCACAGAAGCTCTCTCGCAGCGGCAGAGGCAAGGATGGCAAGGGCATGATGGCCCCGAAGCAGGGCAGAGGTCATGAAGCGTTTTGAGCGGGGAGGCACGCACGCCCAGTGAGAACGACGGCGTCCAACATTCGCGAGACCATCAGCCTAAGCTGAGATGGATTCTATCATCTTGGTGTGCTATCACGCTGTTTATTGATTGAAATACGCTCATAATCACTCGCCTGGTTCGACGTCTGGAAGCACACCGACTCAGTTTACTCAAGGGCCGCGAACTCAGGTTAGTGGTGCTGCGCCGACTGCAAAGAAGAAGTTAAGCTACACATCAGCAGCTCGTCAAGTTGACTGCCGTGCTATCTCTGCCCGACCTTTACTTTCATTAGTGTATTATAATGTACATATTGCACTGTAGTTAACACCAATATAATATCTTGTCTACACTCTAATATCTGACCATCCAGTCTTCGCGGTTGAGGTACCGCTGGCGGTAATCTCAGAGACGGCCTTGGTGCACCTCCGAAGACTACTTAGTCTCACATCAAACCAGCCCAGCACTCACCTTGTACAACAAGTCCTGCAAGCCCGAGCCCCTCGATAAGGTTCGACTCTCCTACATGACTGGATCGGGCAATACGGCAAGATCATTAAGATCAAACTATTCCTTGGTGTGCGTCTAAGCCCCCGAGCCCCTCAATATTCTCCATCCCTCTCCCTCATTACGCCCATGTAAATACTTCT
The DNA here is from genome assembly GCA_910574455.1 of Trichaptum fuscoviolaceum. Lineage (NCBI taxonomy): Eukaryota > Fungi > Basidiomycota > Agaricomycetes > Hymenochaetales > Trichaptaceae > Trichaptum > Trichaptum fuscoviolaceum. The sequence continues at coordinate 6,435,784 of CAJSYZ010000002.1, read as the reverse complement.
GCGGTCCATTCAGCCAGCTCACAAGCGGCACCCACCCAGCCGTCGGCCCATACTGCAGCCCACCCGCCAGCGCCTTACTGTCGATCTTAATTGGTGTGCTCTCTGCATCAGGTCATAGTGTGTAAACAAGACATTGTATTAATATAAACTACAATATGTACATCATAATATACTACTGGATTTTGCATGTTCATTCTGCTGCCGGGCCCTGGCCTCCACAGACTCGGGCGCAACCCAGTCGACGTGCTGTTAGGCAAACCTGCGCTCCCCGAAAACGACAGACCCGAGAACGCTGAATCTGAGAACGCTGGCGCTGAAGCAGAGACCGTCGCATTTGGCACAGCAGTGGCCGAAAAGCTGCCCGAAGCTGAGACCGAGACAGTGGCGGACGTCGCCTGCGAGGCGCTTGCGCTGCTCGACCGGTGCACTGTCTTGCCTGGCGAAGAATCTGAAGTGTGCTTTGCACGGCTCGATGTCTGGATACCAGTAGACGAGGGTATGACAGTCGACGGCGTGAAGAAGCTCGGCGTCAGCGTCGCCGTCGTCTCTGCACTCGCACTCGCACTCGCGCTCGAAGAAGGCGTGAAGAAGCTCGAGACGAGAGACGTCGCCGATGTGTTGACGCTGACGGGTGCGCTTGCGGACGCAGATGCTGAAAATGAGAAAGGAGCATTCGAGGACGACGCGGAGAGGAAAGACCCAGACCCAGACCCAGACGCTGAAGGCGTCGTACTTGCGCTCAGCGACGCGCTGCTCGTGCGTGTATGGCGCACCGTCGACCGGCTCTCACTCCCCGACACCGCCGCGGGCGTCGCAACATCGATCGCCACGCCCGAGGACGCTGAGGACGCAGCAGAATGGGCCACGGACCCACTCGGTGTGAAAAAGGCCGAGGAAAAGCGGGCGCTAGCACTCTCTAACGCAGATGAAGATGAAAACACAGAGGTAGACGCCGTGGTAGACGTAGCAGTAGCACTGGCAGATACTCCGCTCCCACTTCCCACCGCCGTCGCACTCGCACTAGCCGTGCCCGAGAACCCGCCGAGCGAAGGACGCAAGCCCGACGCGGAGAGCGATGATGTTGACGCACTACGCTCCGCGCTAGCGCTGGGACTAGCGCTCTTCGCGGTTGCGGTTGAGGTTTTGAAGCGCCCGGACGTAAGTGGCTTGCTTGAGATCAGTGATGCGGAGGCGGATGTGGAGATGCTCTGGACCTGGCTTGCAGATGTCGAGAAGCTGACCGACGACAATGATGGGGACACAGACGCACTAGGCACGAAAGACGCAGCCGCACTGCTCTTCGACAGAGCGTCTGAGGCTGAGGCTGAGAATGAGACTGAGGTAGGCACACCGCCAGTGTCTCCCAATGACGCAGACGCAGACGCAGGGGCAGAACCAACCGCGGACGCAGAGGCCGCACTCAAGCTACTACGCGTGACCGAGTGCGAAAAGCCCGCATTCGCGCTCTCAGACGCGGACCCGGATTCGAACGCCGCTGAGACAGTTGAGCTCGCCAAGCTCGGCACCGCCTCCGTTGAAGTCAGCGATTCCCTCGTCGTCGTCAACGTCGATTGTGCCGCACTAGATCTGGTACTCTCGCTGTGAGACCCCGTGCGCGAACTCGTGCGTGAACTCGACGAAGCGAGGGACGCGCTTGCGCTCGTGCTGCTCGTCGTCTTCGCCGTGGTAGCGGAACTAGAAGAAGCTGAAGCAGTGTCCGATTCCGTCCCAGCTCCTCCGCTCCCATTCGGACCAATCACCCCCGTCGACCCAGCCGCGGACGTGGACGTGCTTTCTACACGCAAACTCGCAGCTGAAGACAAAGACGATTTGGGCGGATCTCTAGTCGCGGTCGCGGTCAAGGTCGTGGGCGTGGGTGTGGGCGTCGTCGATGAGCTCGTAATCGTCGCCGCAGAAGTACTCGCAGCCTCAGTTGCAACTCCCCGCGCCGTGCTCGATCCCAAGCCCGATCTGCTCGCAGACGTGGACGCGAAAGAGTCAGTCAGGCTCAGGCCTCCCGCCGCGCTCGAACTCGATACCTCCACCCCCGTCCTCGTAAGCGCAGTCGTCGAAGGTACGGGTTCAGACGCCCTGTTCGCACCAAAGCGGAGATGTGTCAAGTCAATATCGACGAGGAGAGGAGGAATAGAAATTAAAATTGAGGAAACTCACGTAGACGATGCCACCACCCCCTTGGTCGCGACCGGACTCGTCCTCGCAGACGCAGAGCCCGTCGCGCTGCTCAATTTCGAAGCCTCAGCCACGCTTGAAGTCGCCGTTGCTGCTGAAGACAAAGTCGCAGACGATGTCGAACTCGTGGCCTGGGTCGACTCAGCTCCTGCGTGCTCGGTGGTATGGGTACGTGAGGATGTGAATCCCGATGACGTTGATACGGGTGTGGATGAGCTTGAAGATAAGCTTGAGGATGAGCTCGAGCTTGAGTTTGGTGTAATCGTAGAAGTCGTAAATCGTGATTTTGACAACACAGATGAGGAGAGAGAAAGAGTGGACGTCGCTGCGATGGACGAGGGCGAAGACTTGGAAGTGAATGTGGTTGCCGCTACGGATGTGTGTGTAGATTTGGTTGAAGAAACGGACGAAGAGAGCTTGGATGAAGAGAGCTTGGTCGACAATGCCGGAGCCGACGTTGCGAGAGGGAGTTCAACAGACGAAGTCGTTTCTGACCCCGCTCCTGCTTCTTCTTTCGCGAGGCTCGTCGCAGTCGCCGCGCCTACAAATCAAATCCGTTAGGATGTTTCCACAGCGCGCAAGAAAAGTCCGAAGATGCTCACGTTTCCGCTCGGGTATGGGGCTCATCATTAAGTAAAGTCTAGGAAAAGTCGAAAAGACCGAAAAGCTTGTAAAGAACGAAGGAGTTAAAAACGAAGTAAATGGCTGTATTAAACCTACACGCAATATTAACCAGCATTCCAGACTGAAAAGACAAGTGCTACGCACCTGTGAAATACGAAGACGAAGACGAACGAATGCACCTTCCCAGCCAGCCTGAGCTTCTTCCACTACAACCGGCGCCCCAGCACCTCTAAATCACGGAAATGAACGAAGGATACCCAGTCGGCCGTGTGCGACTTGGTGTTTTTTATGTCTTATGTTGCTCTCCAGGAGCGTGCCAGGCTAGAGTGTGAGTGTCATCGTCAGTCCTGTATCTCCGCCCAACGCGCAAAGAGGAAAAGCAATACGCACCTCGTGGTGAGCCGGACTTAAAGAACGTCGAACTCGTGAAGGAAAAGAAAAGAGACAAGGATACTCCCCTAGGACAGCAGGTGGCCTGCAGCGGGTCTGAGGGGCGGAGGATACATATGGCTTTCTGACGCATCGCATCATACCGGCAAGCTGATGTGATGCGGGCTGTCAGAGGTCGGATAGAGCACAACACAAGGCGAGGCGGAGGAGCTCTGGCTGCCGGTGGGCGCTCTGCGAAACGAACATTCCCGGATTCCCGGTTGGACAACGCTCGTCGACGCTATAGGATAGGACGGCTGGGAGTGATCACTGTCACGTCGGATATCAGCTGCGTACAAGAGTGTGCCATCACTTGTGTCCACGGATTCGATCTGCAGGTACGCCCTGGACAAGGCGCGAGTCCGACATGGACTGCGTGTGCGCAGAGGCTAAAGTTAACTCTGATCATGGGCGCTGAGATCTTGATGACGTCGTAACCGTCGCTGTTTGTCGCTTCAAGAGATAAGACTGGCCCTAAACTTAAGGTGACACATTTTGTGCCTGAAATTGCCATAAAAGGTCTGAATTCCCACGATTTTGTAAAAACGTCGCTAGTCCACGACCCCCTTCCAGTACATGTTGGTGCTGTAGCACGGACGGGCATGACCTCCCCCGTGCTTTGGCATTCTATCTACCGACTACGGCCGCGGTGCAGTAGCTAATGCAACTCATCGCGGGCCGCTACAACGTGGGAACCAAGTCCTCGCCATTGCAGGCTTAGTATCGAAGTTGGCAGACTTGTCTTTCTGCGAGATGATTGTAAGCAATGCTTCTATCTCTGTCCGTAGTCAAGACAACTCACATTATGGCAATCGAACGCATGCTGCCGCAATAGTCAAACCCGCCCGCCTCCAGCAAGCATTTGCCATCGCAGCCCAACAGTTGCAGTTATTGAACTTGCAATTGTCTTGTCCCCGGGCTCAAATCGAAGATGGCAGACTTGTCTTTCTGCGACAGAACTATCTCTGTCCGTAGTCAGGACAACTCACATATGGGAATCGAGGAGTTGAAGAGAACGCATGCTGCCGCAATACTAGGCAATGTGCACCCGCGCATTCGCCATTGCTGTATGTAAATATCAATTATTCTGTCAAATCCAACTGAAATGACATACCTGCACCACAGCCAATTGCTTGAACCACTCTGTCCTGCGTGCAGAACTCAGGAACTCCTGGCTCAACCATGTCGACTCGATTGCACGCGCAACCATGGCACCAGCGCATTTGCAGCACAAAGACCGTCTTGCGACGATTAGGCGCCCACGTAGCGCCCGCCGAGTCCGCCAGTAAAACCTGAATAGAATTTAAGTAACTGTTTCTACCACGAGACAGTCATATAAACTCACAAATAGATGGCCCAAGACAATGTCCGGCGAAGAGCTTCGGTGCAAACACATAATCTATGCAAAAATAGGCCGTGTAAGCACCCACATATTGTCTAGTTACGCATGACGGACTTACCTCCATTATAGTGAGGGCAAAGAGTATAATAGAGTGAGGGGAGGCAACTGCAATGATGCAACGTGAAGGGCAATGACACGGGAGGAGGGACAGCATCAAGGGAGAATATGCCAGCATAACAGCATAATGAAGGTCTAATGAACTTGTCTCCGCTTCGCGCAAGCCTTTATAGCCATCGCCCTTGGTCTGTGCGAGCTACGCATTCCAATCTAGTTGCGAGAGGCCTCGCTTCAGTTCTACTCGGCAATATTTCTTTCCTCGCTTAATCTCGTGCGTCCGTCAATTTCGATCGCTTTGCGCGCGCTCAGGGTCAGGCCGGCTGAAGGAAGTTGATGCAACTGCACTCAGAAGCGCCGCTCGCCCGGCGTCGATACATATATATATTGCTGGTCAGGCCTCTAAACTGCTGCTCGCCCGCGTCAAATACATATATATATTGCATTACAGGAATTCAGTGAAGGTGCCTCTGAATGACGCAGAGGAGCTCAGGGTCACAACAGAACAATCAGGAGCCTTCTAATGCTTCTTCTAGCTTATCTCTTTTGTTCTATAGTGCAACACCGCTTGCGTCAACTCTCTACTGTGCCCAAAAGTGTTGCTCGCGCGCTCTTGATATACATTGCTGTCCAGGCCTCACTCAGCGGGCTTTGATCCATATATATATATTGCTGCTCGGAGGGTGTCAATCCGTATATACGATGTTATGTGGACCACGCGCTCAGGGACATCACACCAAACGCTCATCTGGCCCCGGAACACCAGTTTGGTGCCAGAATTAATTAGTTTTCTAATTCAGAAATCGAAGCTCCCTCAGCCAATCACCACCCACACTTTGTTTTTGCATCAAGTCGCTCGGACTGCCGCTTGGCGGATACAAAGCTATGCACGGGTTTCTCAAGATTGAAGACATGTACAGAAGGTACCAAACGTAATTCAGGGCCGTGCACCAATCGCCCGTCTGACTCTCGAGTCTCAGCTCTGGAAATGAAAGAATTGTCTGCACGGGCAACACGGGGCGGTAAACTACCTCCGAAGGTGGCGGCTTTAGGGGAACCATGTCCCTGAGACGCTAGCCCTCTTTGGCTAGATGCCTCGACACAGTCTTTGAGAAGCAGCTGCGCGTTCAATTCAGGAATGTACTTTGCAGCATATCTGGATGCATAAAAAATCAAGAAAGTATTGTATTCCATACCCTCTTCGAGTAGCAAGATCCAGTTAGCAATTGTCTCCGTGAGGCCGGATAACCAAGAGAAGGAGACACAGCATTCAGGGGTGCTGAGCCAATCACCCGTATGGATCTCGGGTCGAAGTCTTCATTGCAGCAGTGCATCAATTTGCGCCTAAAGCTTATTCTTCCGTGTGCACCGCTTGCGGGAGTGCAAGTCATGCACAGCAAGTAAAGCACTATAACCATACATTTGAAAGCTATATACAACCCCAAATCTGCTCAGCAGGTGCAAAAACATACAGACGAAGGTTTGCAAAAAAGGATTGCTATATTGGGAATGAGAACGGTGGTGAACCGTCGTTTGCATGTTTCTTCTCTTCCACGTTGACCCTTCTTGACACATTTCTTTTTGCACATTCTGACAACATCTTCTATGCTCAGGCGACACACGGGACCGCCAAGTAACGCAAAATCGGGCCTAAACACGGCGGACATAGAGATCTCGGCTATGTGCCGTCCAACGGGCGCTTTCTCTCCCGCCCGTGGAATTCTTCGTCTTTAAGCCATCCTCCCCGTTCTGCAGTCTTTCAATACCTGTCTGTATAATCTGGAGGTGTATATTGGCCTAATAATGCATTGAAATCCGCGTTTCTGTGGCTGGATTTCATGCAACGGGACAGAACTTGCAAATGATTGCAGCAAGATTTCCCGGTGTTCCCCTCTGTCTTCGACACAGATTTCTGTCCGATTTGCAGATCTGTTACAATAAGCGACAGCATTTATCGGCTAATTGGCGAAGTTTACACGGTCCATACACCCATTTCGCTCTCTGACTTTCTCCGAAGGTTGGCAATGCTCTCTGCTATGCATCCTTGCAAAGAGGGTTTCATTTCGCCAGCAGCCAGTTTGCCTGCTTAAACACCCTTCGAGAGGGATCTTCAGTGAGTATCTTCAGTCAGGCTGTTGGGTCTCCGCCTAATTTGGCGGATTTACATGTAGATTGCAAGCGAGAGAATCATGGAATGGGGTCCGTTTGGCAAGCGACCAGCGGGTTGTCTAGACCTTCCATGTCTGCTTCCTGACACCAATCGGAGCTCTGTAATCTCTTATATTAGTCTCCACCAAAGCAGAAGTGTTTCAAGCATGAAATAAGCGATGACAGGCCGCACAGAACGCGCGATAATCTATTGCACACACTTGCATGAGTCTACCTTTCTTCACTCGAGAACTTGCATTAATTCCTATGTTTCTGCTATGCAACTACGGGCACCAACTTCTGAACTATAGGAGACGGTGCATGCAGGGCGAAACGCCAGCAGGGAGGACGGAATAGCAAGAAGAAAATAATTTATTACGTGCTTGATCGACACTAGCTATGCGAGCTGCAAAGCGGCGGAATCAGCCTGAGAGCCCGTGAAGCGGTTGCTCTTCTTCTGTTCTCATCAGATCTTCGCCGTGAGACTCCTGATCCAAGCGAGGTCTCACAGACGATATAAGCTTGTGTGCCCGCACCAAGCAGCGCTTGGGCTTCTTGCCCCAGCTGTTCTCCGTCTGAGCCAGACTCCTTGTAGGGTAGCTCCCGTGGATGTCTGAAGTGTGTGCGCCCACACTTCTCAGAATGGTACAGCTTGGCCTCTTCCCCGCTCCGTCGGGATTCTACTATTTGGGTGTTGGCTCTTTCCTTCTTCTCCGCTTTCGGCGGTGCAATTGTAAGTTTATCTTTGCTCTTCGCTCTGCCCGCTGACGCGTCTTTCTTAGCCCCGTCCTCGACACTGCCTTTGCTTTTCCTCGATGCCGCCCTGGCTCTTCTCTGGCGCGTAACTTCTCTTCTTTGATTTCCTCTCGCTGACGCGTACCTAGAGCTTGCGGATGGCTTCGAATTTGGGCTCGGAATTTTTTTGGTTGGCAAGCGCCGCCATGCGCTTGGTAAGTGCATTGCTTCTTCATTACGTCTGTCCTTTAACATTGCCATAGTTACGTTTAGGATTTTGGATTTGAACTTGGGATCCGGGGGCTTACGCATGTCGAGTGCGAGAAAGATAAGCAATTACTAATTCTCTTGTCTTTGCATTTCTGACCTTTCCCTTCAGGCCAACACAACCTGACCATTGCCTTACAGACTTTATCCCAGGATTATTTTCTTGATTTCGTAGTTAATTGCATGTAATAGTCCGGGCCCGGCACTTTAAACTCATTTTTGACTTTTAACCCACTGCATCGCTTTTTAATTCTTCTCCGTCTTCTGGACACGGCGCTCGACTTGGACTTGCAGCACTCGACTTGGAACCAGAGGGGGAACTTATGCTCGTACATACCGAGACTATGCCCGTACGTGGCGCCGCCTGATTTACGGGGTCGCAAGGTAATCTTGTTTCGTCTTCCGTCTTCAACCAATTCTAACTTGCAGTCCGTAGTCATGTTCGTCTGTAAGGATCTATAGCAGGTAAGCTATATTTGTCTTCTACATTACACCTCATTAATTTGCCTACATATCTTCAGGTGTTAGAGATATAGTAGATAGATTCTTTTCTGCAATTTAATTGATTTTTACTCGGAATCTCTGTGTGTAATTGAAAGTCGAATGAAATTTGAGTGCAAGAGTCAACTTGAGTCCGTTTATGGATGCGACGCGTCTTTCTACTTTCGACCACTATCTCTTAACACAAGCCACCTTACTACAAAGCAAGTACTCGCACAACTCAAGTCCTGACAATGCATGGTGCATGATGTCCAGCATCATGCTAACTCGCTCCCTTCCTCACAGCAACGCATCCTCGCAGACAACGACGCAAGCACGTCTCTCGAATCTCCAAATGCACCCTTCGCTGAGCTCGCGCAAGAACTCCTTTCGTTCACTCACCCCATCCAACACCATTGGCCACGATGGCGACACCACTCACGCTCGGTCAACTACCTCCCACAGAAGCTCTCTCGCAGCGGCAGAGGCAAGGATGGCAAGGGCATGATGGCCCCGAAGCAGGGCAGAGGTCATGAAGCGTTTTGAGCGGGGAGGCACGCACGCCCACATCAGGAAAAAGTTTTTAAAATGATAATATGATTACATACTATAACATACAATATAACAGGTAAAATCGTCCCTAATGTATCTCGGGTTCCAGTATCAAATATATTGACCTTATCAGGCACGTAAAATTCAATACAAAGTGTGCCATGATTACAGCTACTATCTTAGGCAATCAGCATTATGGCTCTTTTATTCCGTAAAATGCAATACATGGCTTAGCAGCCTGTTAGGGTTTGTACTGGATTTCAGTGTTTGTATTGCGCATATAGTGACTAAAATTTAGTATATATGCTGTCATTATGGTGACCTATGTAATTAATTCTGCCGCAGTTAATGGGATTATGTAGTTTACATACTCTAGCTTTCATTGTAATGTCTAGCAGCATGGTAGCGATGACACCGTAATGTGTCGATGATAATGCATGATAGCGATGCTGGGAGCTATCTTTAGATACAAGGCACCACGTCATGACAGCGATGCCAATGAATGATGGGCCCTGATCATGAATTCTAGGCCATATATAGCTTACATTTAGTTACAAATGACATCAGACTGCCGGCTCCGATGACAAATTAGTACTCCTTATAATCAAATTTACGTTACATCAGGTCTATCATTGGGTATCTACGCTGGCTTGCCGACAGCTCTTTTATTTAATTCTGGCCGTTGTCAATGGCTGATGATGGTTAATAATGAATTATATTAATATTAACGTGCTATTGTACATCATACACTATACTAATGTCATTCAGATGCACGTCGGAGATCGAGCATGCCCCTGGGTAACGCTTGCGGAACCATCGAGGAATGAACGCACTCTCATACAGTGCGTTGGCTTCAAGATCCTTGCAATTCCTACCACGGAAGGGCAACTAGTATCACAAGGCGGCATCAGCGTAAGTGAAGGTATAGCGCAAAAGAGCTCACCTGCCAAAGACAAGGCTGTTTGCGCAGCATCTCTAATGCTCCTTGCCGGAAGCATAGGCGACGGGATGGGCTCGTTCAATGGAATTGTTGCGAACTGGTGGGGCTGACGGCTGAGACGACCGAGGATCTCTTTGACTCTGAGGCCAACTGCGAGACGATCCTGTCGCAAATCGGGAGAGAAAGCTGGCATGGCAATGGGCGAAAAGCAGGCTGGAAATTCTTTCCCTGGTCGCCAGCGAAGGGGGGCGAGGAACTCGTACTCAGCGGGTCAGGACGCCAGCGCATGGAGCCTTCGGGTCGTCGACAAGGACGCACATGCTGAGGTACGCGCCTTCCTGGACCTTATGTGGTGCAGTCTTCCACCAGCGGGGACAGGCTGTGTCTTATTTGCGACCTGATCCCAGTTTCTGCGGCGGAGGTTAGCTAGAGAATGGCGCAGATGCGGTTGATTGACTTACACTTCTCGGAAGTACCGGCTCTGCAAGGTATCCTGCACCGGGATGCGGTGGTCTGGGTTCTTGGCTAGCAGACGCCGCATCAGATGGCATGCCTCTGGGCAGCGCTTGCGGAACCATCGAGGAATGAACGCGTTTTCGTACAGTGCTTTGGCTTCAAGATCCTTGCGATCCCTCCCACGGAAGGGCAGTAATAAAGGCGGTGTCAGTGAAAGTGATGGGTTGGAACAGAGGAAGCTCACCCTGCCGAAGACAAGCTCATAGAACATGACGCCAACGGAGAAGCTGTCGGCCTTGTATGAGTAATGGTCGCCACGGAGCATCTCTGGTGCCGTGTAGCCCGGCGTGCCACACTTGCCCTTCGTCCTGTGCCAACAGTCATCGTAAGTTAGTACCTCGTCAATGCTCACCGCGTGTCCCTTGAAAACATGCGCGAGGCCGAAGTCCCAGATGACGAGCCGATCTTGCTCATCCATGAAGACGTTGTCGGGCTTGAGGTCGCAATGGACGATGGCCTGGTCGTGCAAGGTGCCCACTGCATAGCACTGCAAGACGATGAGACACGACATGGGGAAAGGAAGCGGAGACGAACTAGTTGCACCATCGTGCAAGGTGCCCACTGCGTAGCACTGCAGAGATGATGAGTCACCATTCGAGAGAAAGGGGGAAAGGGAAGACGTACTAGTTGCGCCATAATGAACTTGATTTCATGCATGTGGAACAGCTTCTTCGTGTTGGTCATCGCTCCTCGCAAAGTGCCACCGGCAGCCAGACCTTGGATGATGATGAAGTCATGCGGGTCCATGAGGGATTCTATTAGAGGGGTATAATAGGGCGAGTTAAGCAAAGTCAGGTAAGAAAGGATCTACTTCTCTGTAAACAACATCTCCCGGCGACTGTCTTGATCGACACTCGCGCGTGGAATCTGCTTGATCGCGACCTTCTTGCCGAATTCGCGATGAGAGATGTCCACGGCCTGGTAGACGCGGCCAAATCCGCCTTTTCCGAGGACGGCTTCGAGCTTGTAGTCGTCGGGTCGTTTACAGAGCGCCTCGCGGGCGAGCTTCGTGGTCGATGATGAAGAGACGCGTGCTCCCGCGTGCCACCGTGCCACACTGGGTGTAACACATGCAAGCATACAGTCACACTCAGGTGGCACAGTAGTAAATCATCAGAAAAAGAAGATAAAATATGAGTAGAGTATAGTTACATACCATCAGAACCAAAAATACAAAGATTTGAAGGCCATCCTGTGGATGGATGGATGTCGAGGGGGATGGATGGACGACGACGAAGTGGAAAGAGAGAGAGAGGGAGGAGGTCGTTGAATGCGACGCGTCACGGTCTTGCTCAAGTTGGTAATTCAAACTCCGCAGCATCATCGCGCCTCAAGCTTCAAATCGCTAAGTCCGCAAAAAACATCAGAGTTGGTTCAAACTTCAGACAATTTCCAGCTACGCGTCTTCAATTACAACACTCACGAGAAAGTGACCGCATTTGAGGCCCATCAGTATTGTCTGACGGGCTGCAATGATATGACGATCAAGGCTTAGGACTGGGACAAAGAGTGGAAGTGTATTCAGGTGCGTATATCCACTGCTTCAAAATGAGACTTTGTCTAATTATCTCTGAAGATAGAAGGACACACGCACTCCATCATGAACCTTGTATTCAACCTCAAGGACACCAACACCTTCGCCTCCTCTTGTCTTGATTACACCATGAAGATGTTGTCACTCAGCTCCTCGACGCCGAATTTCACCCTCGAGGCACATCAGAAGGGCGGCATAAACTATGTTGACTTCTACCCCGGTGACAAACTGTATCTTGTCACGAGCGGTGACGACCGAACAATCGAAATCTGGGACTACCTCAGCAAAAGTTATGTACAGACGTTGGAGGACACACCAACAACGTCTCGTTTGCCATATTCCACCCTAGTCTTCCCTTGATCGTCAGCGGTTCGGAACGATTAAGATCTGGAACTCGGGCACGTGCCGCCTGGAAATTACCTCAAGCAACGCTCTTGTACGCGCATGGTGCATTACCGTCCGACCGCAGGGGAACGAGGTTGGCGTAGGGTATGACGAAGGTGTGGTCGTGGTCAAACTTGGCCGTGACGAGCCTTCCACAAGCAAGTTTCCTCTCTTCATCCTAGACTTCTACACGCTAACATGGAATGATAGCCCAATATACCTGCTGGGCAACATCCCCGCTCACAACCGCGTTTATCTTGCCGATAAAGACATTAAAGTGTTCGGTTACTCCCTGTCTTTGAACCTCACCGAGTATCAGAGTGCAATCCTGCGTGGGGATATGGAGGCTGCGGAGGAGATCCCGCCGACTGTACCGAAAGAGCAGCGGAGCAAAGTCGCGCGTTTCCTAGAAGCCCGAGGTACGTCTTTGATAACCATCGAATTCAGCAGAAAAACTGACTCAATCGTTCTCCTTTTCACAGATCTTAAGGAGCTCGCGTTACAGGTTACAACAGACCCTGATCACAAGTTCGACCTCGCACTTCAACTCGACGATCTAGACGCGGCCCTGGAGATCGCACGTACAACACCCAAGCACGAGGCGGAGTCGAAGTGGAAGGCTGTCGGTGACCGCGCGCTGGCCGTCTGGCGCCTCGACCTCGCACGGGAACGCTTTGAGAATGCAGGGGATCTGAGCGCTCTCATGCTCCTTCTGCTAGCGATAGGCGACCGGGATGGTCTCAAGAAACTCGCTGAGCAAGCCGGTGAGTATTCATACCGTTTTAAATAGCTCTTTAGGTTTCTGAGGATTTATTGTAGAGGAGAAGGGCCAAAACAACCTTGCGTTCGCGAGTCGGCTGCAGCTTGGCGACACGACTGCATGCGTCGACCTGCTGGTGAAGACCGACAGAGCGCCGGAAGCTGCGCTCTTCGCTCGTACATTTGCGCCTAGGTATGTGATACATCTATTCAAAGGATGAAGAGGCTGTTTATTCCTTCCCTCAATACTCCTCGTAGCCTCGTCCCAAAGACCGTGAGTGCATGGCGGACAAATCTCGATTTAAAAGGCCGCAAAAAGATCGCGACAGCAATCGCATCACCCGAGGAAAACCCTGAGCTTTTCTCTGAAGGGTGGGCGGACGCACTAGAAAGAGATAAGGTGATGGAAGCGCAGCAGGCTGGCATACAAGTGATCGGACATTCTGGTACGTGTCCCATTTTACCTGCTGCACACTGCAAATAATCATATTACAACGTCTTCTGGAGGCTTGAGGTTACCCGGAAAACACATGATCCTTACGTATTTTAGCAGAGGTGATGATCCTACGCATGTCCCACCCATCCCCGAATGCGCGCGAATACATCATGGCCCTCGGTTTACTCCTCTTGTCTCATGCCCCCGGACAACCGATTACCGTTACGCTGGAGACGTACAATGAGACGCTCAATCGTCAGATTACGCCCAATGTTCGCACCTACAAGACTATGATTCTGGCATTGTGCGAGTGTGACAAGGAGGTCCAACGAGTCATCGGTCAGCTCGAATGGCGGCAAAGGCGGCGTGAATTCAATGCCAAGAGAGACACGTTGGATTTCCCAGAATTGGAGCAGGTTCAATTGCTTCGTAGGGAAGATAACTTTAAAGGGAATCTATCATGTTCTCCTCCGTTCTTGCGCGCTTCATTGCAATGTCGACGCTGCAGTTCGTATCTGGACCCATATCGAAGACATCACCCATTTTCAACCCAATGCTATGTGCTATCTCCACCTCCTGAGTACCTACGTGTCGACCGGCGACATATAATTAGCACAAGACGTGCTCACGGAGTTCTGTTTGGCCTCGGCCGAGGGTCGCGTCTCCTGGGACGTTGCAGAAGGCGTCGAGGATCTTTCGACTCACATCCTTAGCGACGACGTACGCCCTGGGCAGGCGCGTGCGGCGCAAATGCTCATGTGGATAAAGATAGCCGAGGCGTATTTCCTGGCGAAGCAGCCCGTGAAGGCTTTCGCACTTCTCGAGGAAATGATAGACACGAAAGCAAGCGTTCTGTTCGTCCCGGCCGATGTTCCCCCTCCCTGCTCAGCGGTCTATACTGCCTTCATAACTGGGTCAATACGGAGCGATGACATACACTCGGCCCTCGCGTGTTCAGATGCTAGAGCAGAATACAGTCGCCGTGCACGCTTTGGAGCCTTCGCTGCGCACACCGCACCCCAATCAGGCCGCCTGGAACACGATACTCGAAGCACTGGCAAAGGAAAAGATGCTCCCCAAATTCAACCGCCTATACTGCACTCTGCTGGATGTGGCCGATTGCGACGGTTTGCATATCAGCGACTACGACCGGATCGCCATCTTCGAGCTCAGAGTCGAGAATCTCCGCCGCCATCCTGATCTTCCTAAGGAGGAGTTCGACGAGATCGTGTCGTACCTCCTCAATCTGGAATACCGCACGGGCGCCATCACGTACTCGCTCGGGCACAGCCACGACGATTTCTTCATCGCCTTCCTCGGTGTCTGGGCCCAGCGCGGTCAGTACGCCGACGCCTAGTAGCTCCTCGAGAATTTTGTTCAGTAAGGCGTGCAGTTCCTCGACGACGCGAAGGCATCTGGCGAGCTCGAGCACAGATGATCATCAGTCGGTGCTGCACAGCGCGATGGACAGAGTCCTTCTTATCAAGGACAAGGATGGGGAATTACCGCACTCATGCACTGGATTTCGTCACTCGCCTCGGCTCAGTCATGACTAGATTGGACTTGCTTCCCGACATTCGCGCATGCGCGCCGATCTTGCAGGCTTACAGCGCAGCTTTGCCAAAGGAGAAGTTGGGTCTGTACCGGGACGGACGGCGCGTGCTGAAGGCGCTCGAGAGCAATAAAGAGAAGCAGTCCATGGACTGGTATTCAATCGAGGATGCCATGATAACCATTGTACAGTAGCTTATATGAAAATAGAACACCTTCTGATGCCAATGTTAAGACAATTGTGTGAAAATGTAGCTCATATAACCTTCGTACAAACAGCTATCGGGCAGACACATCAATACGGTAGATTTTAAGACTCTTATATTTGATTCTAGCTGTATCTAATAACTACATCAGACCGATAGCATACCTGTAATCTAATTACCAGAGTGCTGGCAGTACGACAGAGGCCTTGTCAGATGGCAGCATGATGATATCAGATGATATCTGCCGTCTGCATGGCAGCTCCCTGATATTGCTAAATCGGGACGACATCCGATTATATACGCCGGAATCGTCCGAAATCGGCTACCATTTGGGAGCCTTTTTCCCGATGCAGTGAGAACGACGGCGTCCAACATTCGCGAGACCATCAGCCTAAGCTGAGATGGATTCTATCATCTTGGTGTGCTATCACGCTGTTTATTGATTGAAATACGCTCATAATCACTCGCCTGGTTCGACGTCTGGAAGCACACCGACTCAGTTTACTCAAGGGCCGCGAACTCAGGTTAGTGGTGCTGCGCCGACTGCAAAGAAGAAGTTAAGCTACACATCAGCAGCTCGTCAAGTTGACTGCCGTGCTATCTCTGCCCGACCTTTACTTTCATTAGTGTATTATAATGTACATATTGCACTGTAGTTAACACCAATATAATATCTTGTCTACACTCTAATATCTGACCATCCAGTCTTCGCGGTTGAGGTACCGCTGGCGGTAATCTCAGAGACGGCCTTGGTGCACCTCCGAAGACTACTTAGTCTCACATCAAACCAACCCAGCACTCACCTTGTACAACAAGTCCTGCAAGCCCGAGCCCCTCGATAAGGTTCGACTCTCCTACATGACTGGATCGGGCAATACGGCAAGATCATTAAGATCAAACTATTCCTTGGTGTGCGTCTAAGCCCCCGAGCCCCTCAATATTCTCCATCCCTCTCCCTCATTACGCCCATGTAAATACTTCTGCGGTCCATTCAGCCAGCTCACAAGCGGCACCCACCCAGCCGTCGGCCCATACTGCAGCCCACCCGCCAGCGCCTTACTGTCGATCTTAATTGGTGTGCTCTCTGCATCAGGTCATAGTGTGTAAACAAGACATTGTATTAATATAAACTACAATATGTACATCATAATATACTACTGGATTTTGCATGTTCATTCTGCTGCCGGGCCCTGGCCTCCACAGACTCGGGCGCAACCCAGTCGACATGCTGTTAGGCAAACCTGCGCTCCCCGAAAACGACAGACCCGAGAACGCTGAATCTGAGAACGCTGGCGCTGAAGCAGAGACCGTCGCATTTGGCACAGCAGTGGCCGAAAAGCTGCCCGAAGCTGAGACCGAGACAGTGGCGGACGTCGCCTGCGAGGCGCTTGCGCTGCTCGACCGGTGCACTGTCTTGCCTGGCGAAGAATCTGAAGTGTGCTTTGCACGGCTCGATGTCTGGATACCAGTAGACGAGGGTATGACAGTCGACGGCGTGAAGAAGCTCGGCGTCAGCGTCGTCGTCGATGTCGCCGTCGCCTCTGCACTCGAAGAAGGCGTGAAGAAGCTCGGGACGAGTGACGTCACCGACGTGTTGACGCTGACGGGTGCGCTTGCGGACTCAGATCCGGATGCTGATGCTGAAAATGAGAAAGGAGCATTTGAGGAAGCTGCGGAGAGGAACGACCCTGGCGCCGAAGAAGGCGTCGCGCTTGCATTCAGAGACGCGCTAGACGCAAACGTGCTCCGTGTCGTCGGTGCCACAGTCGTGCGTGTATGGCGCGCCGTCGACACGCTCTTCGTCCCCGAAAGCACGAGTGATCCCGTCTTGGTCTTCGCCTCCGATGCTGACGGGGACGCCGACGCGCTCACCAACGATGCCGTGCCCAATTCAGAGTCAGACGCAGACGCAGACTCAGAGACCGCTGACACCGAACTGCTGGGCGAGAAGGCCGAAGCCGAAGAGAAGCTTGCGCTCTGACTTGCAGACACGCTTGTAGAGGTTGGGACAGGCGCAGAGGTGAATGCAGAGGCGGAGGCAGAGGCAGGGGTAAATGGAGTGCCAGTGGAAGATACATGTCAGACCGGGCTTCAGACCTTTGAGAAACGGAAGTCCGACTGTTAAGACGGACGACCGAAGGGGTGGCTCTAATAAAGGAAGAAACGTTAGCTTCGTTAAGCTAACACGAACTCACGGACAAGGCTACGGAGCCTAATAGATATAGAGAAGAGAGTCGAACGCAGTTCGACGTAAGAGTCGGAAACTAAGAGAGAACCGGGATAAGTCGATCCCGACTGCGAATCGCGCAGTATAAGGTCGGACGAAGGTCTGGTGGAGCTCAACGGCCTAGTATCGTATTGATACCCTAGGACTTGTGATATTTGAGTCGAAGCTATACTACGATACATGTATCGACTTTATAGTTGAGACCTGTTTGTACATTGTTGATAAAACGCATGTCCGATCGTAGTCCGGATCGGGTTGAAGGCATGAATGAAAAGGGAAAGGAGTAAATGCGAGGCCGAAGGTTACAACGGAGGCAATCGCATGTATGCGGCATGTTCAGGATAGAAAGAATAGAAAAGGGTCCGTTTCGGCGGTCCGGTCAGGTACGTAGCGGGGCCCTATGACGTCGGATGTAGTGCGGAATGCACGTGGTAATACGTTTGCGGTCGGCCCGGCTATGATCCGATGTCTAGTGCGAAAGGTTAGTGACAGTATTGGATATTGGATATCCAATTGTATTGTCCGGCGTTCGGCCTATGGCGGATGTTGGCACGGGATGGATATTAGTCTGATATCCCTGCGTGCACACGTTGTCCACGATGTCCGTTCGGTGGAGACGAGTCGGAGTGCCGAACTATGAGCGGACATCGTAGTACCTGTTCGGAAAGGTTAGGTAAAAGTGTAGTCGTGACAGTAGCTCCCCCTTCAACTGCCGAGCCCCGTTGAGGCAGGTTATGGACGTCGTTGTGGGCGTAAGTAGGTGTTGGGAGGTGATTGGGGTGCGGAGTGTCGGGTCGGTGTAAAAAAATGGCGTCAGTATTGGGGTAAAATTTGTGAGTCGGACGTGAGTATAAAATTGTGGGGGGGAGAGGGTGGTCAGTATCAATTTGAATTTCGTCTGTTACCACCATCCCATCTGCTTCTTTTACCATGGCTCAGAAACCCGCTATTTCTGTTGATATTCGGGACTCCGTCCTCGACTACGTGACGGTGTTGGCCGGCGAGGCGTTTGCGAGAGCGATCGCGGTTGTGATGCAGAGGGTAGAGGTGTTTCCGGGGCGCACCCCCGGTGCCCAACCTCCTGCCACAGAGCGTCGTGCGATAGCGAATCTGATGGTAAGTGGAGTGAATATCTTGTTCTTGACATTGTCTGATGGTTCGGATAGACTAAGGTCGCTGAGCGTGCTGGTTCGAAGACGATGCGCGCTATCATGCCGGAGTTGCGTCCTTGGGTGACGTTGTACGAAACCCGAGAGGCTTCGTGGCTGCAGACGCATCCGAATTGGCGAGTCTACGGTTGGGACATGGAGGCGATCCCGGCGGAGGAACCCCTCGGTAGTGGGCTTGATGATAATGCGCGTCGGACGGTGTCGACCGGTAAGTGAATCTGTCGAGGATAAAAAAAAGAAGGGTGCTGATTGTGTTAGTAGGGAAGTCTGTGACAACAGCAGCAGCAGCAACAGCTCGGACGCCGACGAGGCGCGCTGAGAAGAAGAGTATGTCGGTCTCGGATGCGCCAGGGTCGGTGGTGAGTGAGCCGGCTGCAGCAGCAACAGCAACAACAGCAAGTGCGGCGAGACCCCAGCGGACGTATGGCCGGAAGGTCGGTAGTCGAGTGGCGTCAGCAACAGCAACAGCAACAGCGACTCGCGGGGGGACGACGAAGGGTCTGCCGTATCTGCAGATGGATGCGGTGGAGGTGCGGAAGATAAAAGGGGGGAGGGCGGCGGAGTTGGACGCGTCCGGGATGTTTTATCCGGACGTGGCTGACGAGCTCGACGACAAGAAGGAGGTGAGTAGCTATGTCTGTCATTCGGAGGTTAGTGATTGATGTTAGTTTGGTGATCAGGAGATGGGGCCGGTCGGGAGACACGGTTGCGAGAATTGCAAGGCCCGTGGCCTAGAATGTCTCATGAAGTTGTGGCCGAAACCTGGTGAAGCGGAGAAGAAAAAGAAGGTTTCGGACAAGCTGTCGGCGTGTCAACGGTGCGGGAAGGACAAGAAGCATTGCTCGTGGTCCGGCAAGTCGAGGTCGGTGTTGTTGCGTTTGCTGGAAGGCGAGGAAGACATTCAATCGTTGAAGATCAAGTTACCGAAACCGACCGTGCGACCGGTCGCCCGCAAGGATGATGGAAAGACGGGTACGTTGTGGGGTTCGTGTATCGAGCCCGTCTTATTCTATCTGCTAGACAAGAAGAAGAATGTCGCGAAAGTTGGCGAGGATGTCGAGTCGCCGCGCACATCGGACGAGATTCGTCGGCTCACCGATCGACTCGAGCGGGCGCAGTTGGACGTGGCGCAGACTGTTGAGGAACTCGTCGGTTTGGCGAAACGGCGTGCGGGGAAAGGGAAGTCGCGGGACGTCGTCGTTGTTGATGATGATGATGATGATGATGATGATGATGTCGAGGAACTCGATGACTATAATTTCGACGATGAGTTCGGTGGGTTCCCGGAGGACCATTTCGAAAGGATGGACATCGACGAGGAGAAGGGAGAGGGGTCGTCGAAGAAACGGAAGTTTGATTAGAGGGGTTTTTTATCAGTATTTAACAACAATTGCGAATAATTTCCGCTTCTTGTCGTCTGTTTTAGTTAGTTTTTTCTTGGTGTAATCGGTAGTTTGGAATGCATAAAATGCAATGCGTTACCGAACATTTGCGGGGGAGATGAATGCATTGAAAAATAAAAAAACGGGGTCGGACTCGTGTTGAAACGAGTCGCAAGTCCGAAAATGACTTGTTTAGGCTCATCGAAGTTTAATTTCGACGAAGTCTAATAGATTAGCGTTGTTGGAACGCAGTGCAGATCGCGGAGATGAAAGAAAGAAGCATTTGGAATGTGTTGAGAGTAAAAATAGAGATGGTAATGGAAACGGATGCGGAAATGAAGTGCATATAGTCAACTTAGCGGATATTATGTGGTCCGGGTTTGTCGGGGTACCGAAGGTGGAACTCATCGACGAGTTCAGAGGCGTTGGTAAGGTGGTCGGCGGGTTCGAGAGTGGGGTTCGGGTATCCCTGCCATGAAACGGTGTAGATTAGTTTTTTACGACGTCGGTCATACTTGGAGTCCAGTATTTCAGCGACTTCATATTCAAGGTTATCGTCAACTTCGACGGGTGGGGGAGGCGATTGATGGCGAGTCGGGTAGGGGTTTGGTGTGTCGGGCTCGAGCAGCGAAACGTGAAAGACGTTGTGAATCGCTTTAAGCTCGAGGGGTAGGCCCAGGCGGCGGGCATGAGTGGAGACGACCTCAATAATGGGGTAAGGACCGATGCGTTTGTGGTCGAGTTTCTTCATGGGTCGTTTGGTGCGGATGTTGCGGGTGTCGAGCCAAACGAGATCGCCGACCGCAAAGGGTGGAATTGGTGCGCGTCGGGTTATGGTGGCCTGTTGGTACTGGTTGAGGGTGATGCGAAGTTGGTCTTTGAGGTATTGATGGAGGTCTCGAATGTCGGTTGCGACTTGATCTGCTAGGATAGAAGATGAAGTGTGAGGGTCAATGGTTAGTCGGGGATGGAATCCCTTGTTTGCGAAAAATGGGGAAACAGAGGTAGCGGAATGCGTCGTGTTGTTGTACGCAAATTCCGCTAGAGGCAGAAGATCGATCCAGTTGTCCTGCTGATAGTTGATGTAGATGCGGAGGTACTGTTCGAGGATCTGATTGATCCGTTCAGTTTGGCCATCGGTTTCGGGGTGGTATGCGGTGGATAAGTTGGACTTGATCCCGAGAGCGTCGCAGAGTGAGGACCAGAACCGGGAGACGAAGTGTCGGCCTCTGTCGGATACGATGTCTTCCGGGACTCCGTGTTTGGAGAAAACATGGCGGAGGAACAGGGTGGCGAGCTGTGGAGTGGTAACGTTTTTGTGAGTAGGAATGAAGAGGGCCATCTTTGTGAGACGGTCGACAATAACGAGAATGGAGTCGAAGCCATCACTGAGCGGCAGGCCCTCAATGAAGTCCATGGAAATGGAGGACCATGGGCGGTCGGCAATAGGAAGGAAGCGGAGTGGTCCGAATGGTTTATGTCGGACTGCCTTAGCACGTTTGCATTCCGGGCATGATTTGACGAAGTCCGTGACGAATTTGTCGAGGCGGGGCCAGTTATACCGACGCTTGATAAGTTGGATCGTTTTGCGAACGCCTGGGTGGCCTGCTAGACTATGATCATGGTGAGTTTGGACGATTAGTAGACGTAAATCATTGTAGTCAGGGACATAGAGAAGTTTGTCGTAGAGGAGCCGACCATTATCACCGACTGAGAACAGGGTCGGACTGCCGCTCTCGGGGTCGGACTCCTGTAGGTGAGCCTGTGCGACTGGGTCAGTTGCAAGGCCGGCCTCAATCTGGTTTGCGATGACGGAGGAGTCGATGATGGCATTGGCGAGGAAGCGGTGTGGGCCGAGGATGGCGTGCGGTAGGGGTTCGGACCCGTCACGATCAAGTCCGTGCGGATAGACGTCGCTTCGGCGGGTGATGACGTCCGGTTTGCGAGCAAGCTTGCCGGATCGGTGGTTGATGTTGAAGTCGAATTGTTCGAGGTGTTCGGACCACCGTGTCTGGCGTCGATTGAGGAGGCGTTTGGTGCGGAAGTGTTTGAGGTTTTCATGGTCGGAAAAGACCTGCGAGGTATGGCGGGCACCTTCGAGGTACTGGCGCCAGTGGTAGAAGCAGTCGACGATGGCAAGTAGTTCCTTGTCGTGAATGTCGTAGTTCCGTTCGGCGGACGTCATTGATCGGGAGTGGAAAGCAAGGGGGTGAAGGTCGTTGTCCGACGCTTTAATTTGAGAGAGTATGCCACTGATGGCAAAATCTGAAGCGTCGGTCTCGACGACTAGAGGTTCTTCGGGGTCAAAATGAGCAAGTAAAGGGGCACATGAAAAGGCGTCCTTGAGTCGGTCAAATGCGTTTTGAGCATCGACCGACCATTTGAACGGAGTGTCTTTTTTAGTGAGATTGGTAAGGGGTTTGACGATGCGAGAGTACTCATCAATGAACCGGCGATAGAAGTTCGCAAATCCGAGGAAGGCTTGGACTTCCTTCACGTTCTTCGGTATCGGCCAAGCCGCAATGACTTTCGTCTTAGCTGGGTCCATAGTGACACCCTTAGTAGAGACAATGAAACCGAGATATTCAACGGAGTCAGTGTGGAAAGAACACTTCTCTGTCTTCGCGTGTAGATTATGCTCACGAAGACGTTGAAGGACCAGGCGGACGTGCTCCCGGTGTTTAGAAATGTCAAACGAAAAAATGAGAATATCGTCCAAGTAGATAATGACGAAGTGATCCGTCATATCCCGAAATATATCGTTCATGAAATGTTGAAAAGTAGCGGGGGAGTTTGTCATACCGAATGGCATAACTAAGTATTCGAAGGAACCATACCTTGTCCGAAACGCGGTCTTCCATTCGTGACCCGCGGCAATTCGGACATTGTTATAGCCCGCACGAAGGTCGATTTTCGTGAAGACCTTGGCGGATTTGAGTTGGTCGAGGAGGTCGTTGATGAGGGGTAAGGGATAACGATTCTTGCGGGTGATGCGATTGAGACCTCGATAATCAATGCAGAGGCGTAGAGAGCCATCTTTTTTCTTGGCAAAGAGAATCGGAGCCCCGGCAGGGGAGTTCGAGGGTCGGATAAACCCTTTGCGGAGGTTGTCGTCGATGTATTCGCGAAGGGCTTTGAGCTCGACCTCGGAGAGTGAGTAGATCGGTCCGAACGGAGGGGTGGTTCCTTCCTCGAGATCGATAGCATGATCATACGGTCTATGAGGGGGTAGAATATCAGCTTCTTCTTTCGAGAAGACGTCAGCATAGTCATGGTATTCAGGGGGAACAATCTCTTCGAATGTCCGTCGCTCGTCCGCAGACATGTGCGGAGTGACGGAAGGTTTGTCGGACATGATTGCGGAGAGTGCAACGCAAAAGCATGGGGTGCCTTGGTTTTTGAGTAGCGTAAAGGCGTCGGCGTTGATGAGTTTGATGTCGGGGGTTGGAGTGGGATCGATGATTTTCGTGTCGGTTGAGCGACCTTGAACATGATCGAGGATGGCTTGGTCCTCGACAGGGATGCGGGGTGAGCGGGGTACCGGAAGCTTGAGTTGTTGGTTTTTCCAGTCGATG
The DNA here is from genome assembly GCA_910574455.1 of Trichaptum fuscoviolaceum. Classification (NCBI taxonomy): domain Eukaryota; kingdom Fungi; phylum Basidiomycota; class Agaricomycetes; order Hymenochaetales; family Trichaptaceae; genus Trichaptum; species Trichaptum fuscoviolaceum. Next base: position 6,412,224 of record CAJSYZ010000002.1, on the reverse strand, counting down.
CGTGGATTATTGTCGGCCAGCCATGGAAAACCTAAAACAATTTGTGCGTTAGGGTGTAGAGTAGTTAATAGGAATTCGATCTGTTGGAGATCGCCAGTCGGTAATGCGACCTCGAGTTTCGTTCGGCGGGTGATTGGACCGGCGGAGGTCGGGGTGCCGTCGAAGAGTTGGAGGAGTATGGGACTGGTCAGAGAGTCGACGAGTGGGGAATTGTCGGGGAATAGAGAAGCGTCGATGAAGTTATCAGACGCGCCAGAGTCAATGAGTGCTGTAATTGGAGTTGCGGATAATGACGGAATAGAAAGGTTAAGGTAAAAGGCGTTAGTCGGAATAGAAGCGCGGAGATAAGAAAATTCGGTAACGGGACTGCCGTCGAGTAGATCTCGGTCGTGCGGTAGCAGTAGATCCTCAGGACCGATCAGGAGTTTTCCGGATCGTCAGGGGTGGGGTCAGGTGAGAGATCGTCATCGCCATCGTCGTCAATGATAGCGGTGGTAATGTCCTCGTCGACGTAAGTGTCGTCTGGTTCGGGGCCGACCTGGATGGTCATGCGGCCCATAGCGACTTTGGTCGGACAATCCTTTGCGACGTGACCCGGTTTGCCGCAGCGGAGACATAAATTCTCTCGCATACGTCGAGCCCGTTCTGCAGTGTTGTTGCGGTTGTCGGTGGTTGGTTTGTCGGCGGGTCGTTGGGTAGGTGTACTAGAAGAGGGAGTAGTTGGGTTAGTACGACGAGAATAGAAGCGATTCTCCTGTCGTTTTTCGTATTCGCGTTGCCAGTACCGAAGGTCTGCGGCAATTGCGCTGTCGCGAAGTAGTCGGTATTGGAGTGGTCGGCCAACGATCGCAAGGTGATTCTTGATGCGTGGTGCGAGGCCCTTGTAATACTGAGCGGCGAGGGCGGTGTCGTTGAAGCCGGAATCCCAACTGTAGCTGTCAAAAATGGTATTATAGGGTTGGATGGTCTGGTCATCGCGCATATATGCATTAAGCACTTTATCTTGCGCGGAGGCCTGCAGTTGCGGATCACCGAAGCATTGGTTCAACTCTTGTACAAAGAGTGCCCAGTTGCTCAGCATCGGATTCTCCGGCTCTTGGGATATGATCCCGCCCCACCACGTCAGCGGACCTTCACGAAGGTTGGTCGCTGCGTAGGCTACTTGAGTGCGATCGTCTGGGAACGCCTCGGGGTCGACGAAGAAAATTTGAAGAAGACTAGTGATGAAACGACGTACCGCTTCCCGACCGTCCCTGCCTTTCGGAGTACCGAGTGGTTCTGGTGGAGAATAACGAGGCGCTCTGGGACGTCGGGGTGGAGTAGGCGCAGTCACATAGATCGGTTGTGCGTCTGCTGTTCCTGTTGGGGTGGTGGTGGTGGTGGTACTGGACGTGGGTGTGGAAAGAAGGGTACTGGGCCCCTCGGGGGTCCGCCGTCCGGAGATCCGTCGGGTGGGCCGCCTGGAGGACCGTTCGGAGGTCCACCAGTCTGGGCGAATGTCGGACGTCCGTCGTAGTACGCGGACTGGGGTCGAGATTGATGATTGTCGTGGAACGGAGTGTTTGTGTGATGCGACTGGTGCTGTTGTTCTGCGGGGTAAGATTGTGAGTAGGTTACGGTGTTATCTCTCCTAGACGAGGGTTGCTGTGCCGCTGTCGGTTGAGTGGCGGGCCTGGCTCTAGACGAACTGCGGAGTTCGTTTTCGGACATAGGCAGAGTACTCGTTACCGCATGAAGAGAGCGTTGCGGGGATGGTTGCAGAAGTTGAATGTCGCCGAGGTCGGAGTGATGAGACGAGACGGGGCGGATGTGAGCGGTCGTTGTAGGAGGATGGTGTTGATCCTCGATTGGTGCCTGCGGCATGGGTCGGGGAGCGTAACCAGGCTGGGGTGCAAAGGGTGTGATACTCTTGCGATCTGGGTAATATCTCTGGTCAGCAGGAAGCTTATCATAGGGTACGAAGCCTGGTGGGTGTTGCGAGGTATCATATGTGCGATAACCCGGCAATGTTTGGGACGAAGGAGTCGGCATAGATGTGGTAGGGCGGAAGTCGGACGGTTGAGTCTGTCCTTGATAGGGGTATGACTGCGAAAACAGCTGAACCTGGTCCTGGGAAGGGCCCGACTGTGCGTATTGCTGAGTCGAACCTTGCGATGGGTACGACTGCGAGAACTGTTGGTATTGCTGCGGTTGTTGGATCTGTGGATAAGAAGGTTGGTTAGTAAACGAACCGGGGTCGGGTTGACCTGGTGCGGTCGGCTGGGGTGGACCGTAAGGGTAGTATCGCTGATCGGGGTATTGTTGCGATTGTCCGACTGCGGGCTGGGCGTTGAACGACTGTTGACCTGGATGTCGGGGTTGGATGGTCCCGGAGTGGCCGATCACTGAAGTGTCAAAGCCTTGTTGTATGGATCGAGACGACTCTGATACTTCGGGTATCGGGGGAAGTTGGGGGATGTTAACCGACATGCGAGGGTGTCGGACTTGAGAGGCAGAGGAGGGACGGTTAGTAGGAGTGGACTGAGGTCGTTGCGAAAAAAACCGATTGTATGCGCGTTTCGGATTGCCTCAGATCCGGAGTCATATTGCGCAGGGCATCAAGGTTCGCAGTCCGCCGACGCTCTTGTTCGTCAGTAGTTCGGTGAGTGACATGTTCACTACCGAGAGCAGGCAAGAAGGGAGAATGTGCCTGAGCATTGGGATCGGTACCCGGGCGCATATCTTCGAAAAATCGAGCACGATTTTCGAGTCTAGGCGTCCGTGGTGTAGCTGGCGGACCACCGACTTGCTCCTGCGGAGTAGTCTGTAGTGTCGTCTGAGCGGGGGCGGAGAGTGCGCGGAGTATCACTTCTTGCCCGCCGTTAGAGTGAAGAGAGCGGGCGGAGTGATGAGAATGCGACGAATGTCGAGAGAGTGTAGAGTGGGAGGAGTGGTGGCTGGTGGGGATTATAGTCGTAACCTCCAGTTCGTCAGCCATCGAGCCTGTCCGTGTGGGAAGGACTCAAATATACTGTCAGACCGGGCTTCAGACCTTTGAGAAACGGAAGTCCGACTGTTAAGACGGACGACCGAAGGGGTGGCTCTAATAAAGGAAGAAACGTTAGCTTCGTTAAGCTAACACGAACTCACGGACAAGGCTACGGAGCCTAATAGATATAGAGAAGAGAGTCGAACGCAGTTCGACGTAAGAGTCGGAAACTGAAGAGAGAACCGGGATAAGTCGATCCCGACTGCGAATCGCGCAGTATAAGGTCGGACGAAGGTCTGGTGGAGCTCAACGGCCTAGTATCGTATTGATACCCTAGGACTTGTGATATTTGAGTCGAAGCTATACTACGATACATGTATCGACTTTATAGTTGAGACCTGTTTGTACATTGTTGATAAAACGCATGTCCGATCGTAGTCCGGATCGGGTTGAAGGCATGAATGAAAAGGGAAAGGAGTAAATGCGAGGCCGAAGGTTACAACGGAGGCAATCGCATGTATGCGGCATGTTCAGGATAGAAAGAATAGAAAGGGTCCGTTTCGGCGGTCCGGTCAGGTACGTAGCGGGGCCCTATGACGTCGGATGTAGTGCGGAATGCACGTGGTAATACGTTTGCGGTCGGCCCGGCTATGATCCGATGTCTAGTGCGAAAGGTTAGTGACAGTATTGGATATTGGATATCCAATTGTATTGTCCGGCGTTCGGCCTATGGCGGATGTTGGCACGGGATGGATATTAGTCTGATATCCCTGCGTGCACACGTTGTCCACGATGTCCGTTCGGTGGAGACGAGTCGGAGTGCCGAACTATGAGCGGACATCGTAGTACCTGTTCGGAAAGGTTAGGTAAAAGTGTAGTCGTGACAATACACCGCTCCCACTTCCCCCCGACGACGACGCACTCGCACTAGCCGTGTTCGAGAACCCGCCGAGCGCTGATGTTGATCCACTAGGTTCCGCGCTGGCGCTCGTACTGGCGCTCTTAGTGATCGAGGTCGAGGTCGAGGTCGTGGTCGTGGTAGAGAAGCGCCCGGACGTAAGTGGCTTGCTTGAGATCAGAGATGCGGAGGCGGATGCGGAGATGCTCTGGCTCTGGCTTGCAGACGGCGAGGACACAGAAACAGACGCGCTAGGCACGAAAGGAGTAGCAGACGCAGCTGCACCACTGTCCGACACTGACGCTGAGTCTGAGTCTGAGATCGTAGGCACACCGCCCGTGTTCCCCAATGACGCAGACACAGACGCAGAGCTGACCACGCTCGAAATACTACCGGCCGCCGACGAGGGTGAGAGGCGCGCACTCGCACTCGCGCTGTCGGCGTCATACCCGGTCCCGAATGACCCTGAAGCAGTCGAGACAGTCGAGCTGGCCGCTGCCTCCGTTGAAGTCGAGGACTCTGCCGCTCTTGAAGAAGTCGATTGCGCCGCATTTGCGCTCGTACTCTGTCTCCCCGTGCGCGAACCCGTGCTTGAACTCGATGAACCGAGGGACGCGCTTGCGCTCGCGCCAGACGTCGTCGCTGTCTTCGTTTTCGTCCCAGCGAAAGAAGTGGCAGAAGCGGTAACCGACTCCACCACACTGCTACTCGAACTCGAACTCGATCCAACCACCCCCGTCGACCCAACCGCGGACGTAGACGTGGTTTCCAAACTCGCACTTGCGTGCGCAGCGGAAGACAAAGACGATTTGAGCGGGGCTCTGGTCGAGGTCAAGGACGTGGTCGTCGTTGCGGGCGTCGACGTCGTCGTAGGTAAACCCGTAGTCGTACTTGCCTGTGCATGGGTTGCACTCGCTAGACTGGATTCGCCCTTCTGGTCAATGCCAGACGCGGATACAGACGCGGAAGGAAAAGTAGCAGCAGACGTCGTCAGCCCATCCACCACGCTCGAGCTTGAGCTCGATACCTCCACCTCCAACCCCGTCCTCGTAAGCGCAGTCGTCGAAGGTACGGGTTCAGACACCCTGTCCGCACCAAAGCGGAGATGTATCAAGTCAATAGGAGGAATCAAAATTAAAAAATCAAGAAAACTCACGTAGACGAGGACACCTTGCGTGACTCCGCATCCGTACTTGTCCTCACAGACGCAGATACAAATCCCGTGCTCACAGACGAACCCTGTCCTCCCTTGTCCGTCGCGCTGCTCGACCCCGAGGTCGCAGGCGTAGTATCCGCATCAACGACGCTTGACGTCGCCGTTTCAGTTTCACTTGCTGAAGACAAAGTCGCAGACGAGCTCGACGTCTTGGCCTGGGACAGGGACAGGGATGACGACGACTCGGCTCCTGCCTGCGCGCTGAATTGGGTGCGCGAGGATGTGAATCCCGACGACGTGGATGAGGTTGAGGATGCGGATGCGGAGAACGTTGATGTCCTCGTTGAGATGGGTGCAATCGTAGAACTCGTAAATCGTGATTTTGACAAAGCAGACGAGGAAGAGGAGAGAGAAAGAGTGGACGTCGCTGCGATGGACGAGGGCGAAGACTTGGCGGTAAATGAGGTTGCCGCTACGGATGTGTGTGTAGATTTGGTTGAAGAAACGGACGAAGAGAGCTTGGATGAAGAGAGCTTGGTCGACAATGCCGGAGCCGACGTTGCGAGAGGGAGTTCAGTAGATGAAATCGTCTCTGACCCCGCTCCCGTATCTTCTTTCGCGAGGCTCGTCGCAGTCGCCGCGCCTACAAATCAAATCCGTCAGGATGTTTCCACAGCGCGCAAGAAAAGTCCGAAGATGCTCACGTTTCCGCTCGGGTATGGGGCTCATCATTAAGCAAAGTCTAGGAAAAGTCGAAAAGACCGAAAAGCTTGTAAAGAACGAAGTAAATGGCTGTATTAAACCTACACGCAATATTAACCAGCATTCCAGACTGAAAAGACAAGTGCTACGCACCTGTGAAATACGAAGACGAAGACGAACGAATGCACCTCCCCAGCCAGCCTGAGTTTCTCCCACTACAACCGGCGCCCCTGCACCTTTAGATCACGAAAATGAACGAAGGATACCCAGTCGGCCGTGTGCGACTTGGTGTTTTTTATGTCTTTTGTTGCTCGCCAGGAGCGTGCCAGGCTAGAGTGAGTGTCATCGTCAGTCCTGTATCTCCGCCCAACGCGCAAAGAGGAAAAGCAATACGCACCTCGTGGTGAGCCGGACTTAAAGAACGTCGAACTCGTGAAGGAAAAGAAAAGAGACAAGGATACTCCCCTAGGACAGCAGGTGGCCTGCAGCGGGTCTGAGGGACGGAGGATACATATGGCTTTCTGACGCATCGCATCATACCGGCAAGCTGATGTGATGTGGGCTGTCAGAGGTCGGATAGAGCACAACGCAAGGCGAGGCGGAGGAGCTCTGGCTGCCGGTGGGCGCTCTGCGAAACGAACATTCCCGGATTCCCGGTTGGACAACGCTCGTCGACGCTATAGGATAGGACGGCTGGGAGTGATCACTGTCACGTCGGATATCAGCTGCGTACAAGAGTGTGCCATCACTTGTGTCCACGGATTCGATCTGCAGGTACGCCCTGGACAAGGCGCGAGTCCGACATGGACTGCGTGTGCGCAGAGGCTAAAGTTAACTCTGATCATGGGCGCTGAGATCTTGATGACGTCGTAACCGTCGCTGTTTGTCGCTTCAAGAGATAAGACTGGCCCTAAACTTAAGGTGACACATTTTGTGCCTGAAATTGCCATAAAAGGTCTGAATTCCCACGATTTTGTAAAAACGTCGCTAGTCCACGACCCTCTTCCAGTACATGTTGGTGCTGTAGCACGGACGGGCATGACCTCCCCCGTGCTTTGGCATTCTATCTACCGACTACGGCCGCGGTGCAGTAGCTAATGCAACTCATCGCGGGCCGCTACAACGTGGGAACCAAGTCCTCGCCATTGCAGGCTTAGTCCTCGTTTGAATCAAAGTTGGCAGACTTGTCTTTCTGCGAGATGATTGTAAGCAATGCTTCTATCTCTGTCCGTAGTCAAGACAACTCACATTATGGCAATCGAACGCATGCTGCCGCAATAGTCAAACCCGCCCGCCTCCAGCAAGCATTTGCCATCGCAGCCCAACAGTTGCAGTTATTGAACTTGCAATTGTCTTGTCCCCGGGCTCAAATCGAAGATGGCAGACTTGTCTTTCTGCGACAGAACTATCTCTGTCCGTAGTCAGGACAACTCACATATGGTGAAGAGAACGCATGCTGCCGCAATACTAGGCAATGTGCACCCGCGCATTCGCCATTGCTGTATGTAAATATCAATTATTCTGTCAAATCCAACTGAAATGACATACCTGCACCACAGCCAATTGCTTGAACCACTCTGTCCTGCGTGCAGAACTCAGGAACTCCTGGCTCAACCATGTCGACTCGATTGCACGCGCAACCATGGCACCAGCGCATTTGCAGCACAAAGACCGTCTTGCGACGATTAGGCGCCCACGTAGCGCCCGCCGAGTCCGCCAGTAAAACCTGAATAGAATTTAAGTAACTGTTTCTACCACGAGACAGTCATATAAACTCACAAATAGATGGCCCAAGACAATGTCCGGCGAAGAGCTTCGGTGCAAACACATAATCTATGCAAAAATAGGCCGTGTAAGCACCCACATATTGTCTAATTACGCATGACGGACTTACCTCCATTATAGTGAGGGCAAAGAGTATAATAGAGTGAGGGGAGGCAACTGCAATGATGCAACGTGAAGGGCAATGACACGGGAGGAGGGACGGCATCAAGGGAGAATATGCCAGCATAACAGCATAATGAAGGTCTAATGAACTTGTCTCCGCTTCGCGCAAGCCTTTATAGCCATCGCCCTTGGTCTGTGCGAGCTACGCATTCCAATCTAGTTGCGAGAGGCCTCGCTTCAGTTCTACTCGGCAATATTTCTTTCCTCGCTTAATCTCGTGCGTCCGTCAATTTCGATCGCTTTGCGCGCGCTCAGGGTCAGGCCGGCTGAAGGAAGTTGATGCAACTGCACTCAGAAGCGCCGCTCGCCCGGCGTCGATACATATATATATTGCTGGTCAGGCCTCTAAACTGCTGCTCGCCCGCGTCAAATACATATATATATTGCATTACAGGAATTCAGTGAAGGTGCCTCTGAATGACGCAGAGGAGCTCAGGGTCACAACAGAACAATCAGGAGCCTTCTAATGCTTCTTCTAGCTTATCTCTTTTGTTCTATAGTGCAACACCGCTTGCGTCAACTCTCTACTGTGCCCAAAAGTGTTGCTCGCGCGCTCTTGATATACATTGCTGTCCAGGCCTCACTCAGCGGGCTTTGATCCATATATATATTGCTGCTCGGAGGGTGTCAATCCATATATACAATGCTATGTGGACCATGCACTCAGGGACATCACACCAAACGCTCATCTGGCCCTGGAACACCAATTTGGTGCCAGAATTAGTTAGTTTTCTAATTCAGAAATCGAAGCTCCCTCAGCCAATCACCACCCACACTTTGTTTTTGCATCAATGCGCTCGGACTGCCGCTTGGCGGATACAAAGCTATGCACGGGTTTCTCAAGATTGAAGACATGTACAGAAGGTACCAAACGTAATTCAGGGCCGTGCACCAATCGCCCGTCTGACTCTCGAGTCTCAGCTCTGGAAATGAAAGAATTGTCTGCACGGGCAACACGGGGCGGTAAACTACCTCCGAAGGTGGCGGCTTTAGGGGAACCATGTCCCTGAGACGCTAGCCCTCTTTGGCTAGATGCCTCGACACAGTCTTTGAGAAGCAGCTGCGCGTTCAATTCAGGAATGTACTTTGCAGCATATCTGGATGCATAAAAAATCAAGAAAGTATTGTATTCCATACCCTCTTCGAGTAGCAAGATCCAGTTAGCAATTGTCTCCGTGAGGCCGGACAACCAAGAGAAGGAGACACAGCATGATTCAGGGGTGCTGAGCCAATCACCCGTATGGATCTCGGGTCGAAGTCTTCATTGCAGCAGTGCATCAATTTGCGCCTAAAGCTTATTCTTCCGTGTGCACCGCTTGCGGGAGTGCAAGTCATGCACAGCAAGTAAAGCACTATAACCATACATTTGAAAGCTATATACAACCCCAAATCTGCTCAGCAGGTGCAAAAACATACAGACGAAGGTTTGCAAAAAAGGATTGCTATATTGGGAATGAGAACGGTGGTGAACCGTCGTTTGCATGTTTCTTCTCTTCCACGTTGACCCTTCTTGACACATTTCTTTTTGCACATTCTGACAACATCTTCTATGCTCAGGCGACACACGGGACCGCCAAGTAACGCAAAATCGGGCCTAAATACGGCGGACATAGAGATCTCGGCTATGTGCCGTCCAACGGGCGCTTCTCTCCCGCCCGTGGAATTCTTCGTCTTTAAGCCATCCTCCCCGTTCTGCAGTCTTTCAATACCTGTCTGTATAATCTGGAGGTGTATATTGGCCTAATAATGCATTGAAATCCGCGTTTCTGTGGCTGGATTTCATGCAACGGGACAGAACTTGCAAATGATTGCAGCAAGATTTCCCGGTGTTCCCCTCTGTCTTCGACACAGATTTCTGTCCGATTTGCAGATCTGTTACAATAAGCGACAGCATTTATCGGCTAATTGGCGAAGTTTACACGGTCCATACACCCATTTCGCTCTCTGACTTTCTCCGAAGGTTGGCAATGCTCTCTGCTATGCATCCTTGCAAAGAGGGTTTCATTTCGCCAGCAGCCAGTTTGCCTGCTTAAACACCCTTCGAGAGGGATCTTCAGTGAGTATCTTCAGTCAGGCTGTTGGGTCTCCGCCTAATTTGGCGGATTTACATGTAGATTGCAAGCGAGAGAATCATGGAATGGGGTCCGTTTGGCAAGCGACCAGCGGGTTGTCTAGACCTTCCATGTCTGCTTCCTGACACCAATCGGAGCTCTGTAATCTCTTATATTAGTCTCCACCAAAGCAGAAGTGTTTCAAGCATGAAATAAGCGATGACAGGCCGCACAGAACGCGCGATAATCTATTGCACACACTTGCATGAGTCTACCTTTCTTCACTCGAGAACTTGCATTAATTCCTATGTTTCTGCTATGCAACTACGGGCACCAACTTCTGAACTATAGGAGACGGTGCATGCAGGGCGAAACGCCAGCAGGGAGGATGGAATAGCAAGAAGAAAATAATTTATTACGTGCTTGATCGACACTAGCTATGCGAGCTGCAAAGCGGCGGAATCAGAGCCCGTGAAGCGGTTGCTCTTCTTCTGTTCTCATCAGATCTTCGCCGTGAGACTCCTGATCCAAGCGAGGTCTCACAGACGATATAAGCTTGTGTGCCCGCACCAAGCAGCGCTTGGGCTTCTTGCCCCAGCTGTTCTCCGTCTGAGCCAGACTCCTTGTAGGGTAGCTCCCGTGGATGTCTGAAGTGTGTGCGCCCACACTTCTCAGAATGGTACAGCTTGGCCTCTTCCCCGCTCCGTCGGGATTCTACTATTTGGGTGTTGGCTCTTTCCTTCTTCTCCGCTTTCGGCGGTGCAATTGTAAGTTTATCTTTGCTCTTCGCTCTGCCCGCTGACGCGTCTTTCTTAGCCCCGTCCTCGACACTGCCTTTGCTTTTCCTCGATGCCGCCCTGGCTCTTCTCTGGCGCGTAACTTCTCTTCTTTGATTTCCTCTCGCTGACGCGTACCTAGAGCTTGCGGATGGCTTCGAATTTGGGCTCGGAATTTTTTTGGTTGGCAAGCGCCGCCATGCGCTTGGTAAGTGCATTGCTTCTTCATTACGTCTGTCCTTTAACATTGCCATAGTTACGTTTAGGATTTTGGATTTGAACTTGGGATCCGGGGGTTACGCATGTCGAGTGCGAGAAAGATAAGCAATTACTAATTCTCTTGTCTTTGCATTTCTGACCTTTCCCTTCAGGCCAACACAACCTGACCATTGCCTTACAGACTTTATCCCAGGATTATTTTCTTGATTTCGTAGTTAATTGCATGTAATAGTCCGGGCCCGGCACTTTAAACTCCTTTTTGACTTTTAACCCACTGCATCGCTTTTTAATTCTTCTCCGTCTTCTGGACACGGCGCTCGACTTGGACTTGCAGCACTCGACTTGGAACCAGAGGGGGAACTTATGCTCGTACATACCGAGACTATGCCCGTACGTGGTGCCGCCTGATTTGCGGGGTCGCAAGGTAATCTTGTTTCGTCTTCCGTCTTCAACCAATTCTAACTTGCAGTCCATAGTCATATTCGTCCGTAAGGATCTATAGCAGGTAAGCTATATTTGTCTTCTACATTACACCTCATTAATTTGCCTACATATCTTCAGGTGTTAGAGATATAGTAGATAGATTCTTTTCTGCAATTTAATTGATTTTTACTCGGAATCTCTGTGTGTAATTGAAAGTCGAATGAAATTTGAGTGCAAGAGTCAACTTGAGTCCGTTTATGGATGCGACGCGTCTTTCTACTTTCGACCACTATCTCTTAACACAAGCCACCTTACTACAAAGCAAGTACTCGCACAACTCAAGTCCTGACAATGCATGGTGCATGATGTCCAGCATCATGCTAACTCGCTCCCTTCCTCACAGCAACGCATCCTCGCAGACAACGACGCAAGCACATCTCTCGAATCTCCAAATGCACCCTTCGCTGAGCTCGCGCAAGAACTCCTTTCGTTCACTCACCCCATCCAACACCATTGGCCACGATGGCGACACCACTCACGCTCGGTCAACTACCTCCCACAGAAGCTCTCTCGCAGCGGCAGAGGCAAGGATGGCAAGGGCATGATGGCCCCGAAGCAGGGCAGAGGTCATGAAGCGTTTTGAGCGGGGAGGCACGCACGCCCAGTGAGAACGACGGCGTCCAACATTCGCGAGACCATCAGCCTAAGCTGAGATGGATTCTATCATCTTGGTGTGCTATCACGCTGTTTATTGATTGAAATACGCTCATAATCACTCGCCTGGTTCGACGTCTGGAAGCACACCGACTCAGTTTACTCAAGGGCCGCGAACTCAGGTTAGTGGTGCTGCGCCGACTGCAAAGAAGAAGTTAAGCTACACATCAGCAGCTCGTCAAGTTGACTGCCGTGCTATCTCTGCCCGACCTTTACTTTCATTAGTGTATTATAATGTACATATTGCACTGTAGTTAACACCAATATAATATCTTGTCTACACTCTAATATCTGACCATCCAGTCTTCGCGGTTGAGGTACCGCTGGCGGTAATCTCAGAGACGGCCTTGGTGCACCTCCGAAGACTACTTAGTCTCACATCAAACCAACCCAGCACTCACCTTGTACAACAAGTCCTGCAAGCCCGAGCCCCTCGATAAGGTTCGACTCTCCTACATGACTGGATCGGGCAATACGGCAAGATCATTAAGATCAAACTATTCCTTGGTGTGCGTCTAAGCCCCCGAGCCCCTCAATATTCTCCATCCCTCTCCCTCATTACGCCCATGTAAATACTTCTGCGGTCCATTCAGCCAGCTCACAAGCGGCACCCACCCAGCCGTCGGCCCATACTGCAGCCCACCCGCCAGCGCCTTACTGTCGATCTTAATTGGTGTGCTCTCTGCATCAGGTCATAGTGTGTAAACAAGACATTGTATTAATATAAACTACAGTATGTACATCATAATATACTACTGGATTTTGCATGTTCATTCTGCTGCCGGGCCCTGGCCTCCACAGACTCGGGCGCAACCCAGTCGACGTGCTGTTAGGCAAACCTGCGCTCCCCGAAAACGACAGACCCGAGAACGCTGAATCTGAGGACGCTGACGCTGAAGCAGAGACCGTCACATTCGGCGCAGCAGTGGCCGAAAAGCTGCCCGAAGGCAAAACCGAGATGGACGTCGCCTGCGAGGCGCTTGCGCTGCTCGACCGGTGCACTGTCTTGCCTGGCGAAGAATCTGAAGTGTGCTTTGCACGGCTCGATGTCTGGACCCCAGTAGCCGAGGGTATGGCAGTCGACGGCGTGAAGAAGCTCGGCACCAGAGTCGTCGACGACGCCGTCGCCTCTGCACTCGAAGAAGGCGTAAAGAAGCTCGGGACGAGTGACGTCACCGACGTGTTGACGCTGACGGGTGCGCTTGCGGATCCGGACACAGATGCTGATGCTGAAAACGAGAAGGCCGCATTTGACGACGCTGCGGAGAGGAACGACCCTGACGCCGAAGAAGGCGTCGCGCTTGCACTCAGCGACGCGCTAGACGCAAACGTACTCCGCGTCGTCGGTTCCACAGTCGTGCGCGTATGGCGCACCGTCGACTCGCTCTTCGTCCCCGAAAGCACGAGTGACTCGGTCTTCGTCTTCGCCTCCGATGCTGACGGGGACGCCGACGCGCTCACCAACGATGCCGTGCCCAAATCAGAGTCAGACGCAGACGCAGACGCAGACTCAGAGACCGCTGACACCGAGCTGCCGGGCGAGAAGGCCGAAGCCGATGAGAGGCTTGCGCTCTGACTTGCAGACACGCTCGCAGTGGTTGAGACAGGCGCAGAGCTGAATGCAGAGGCGGAGGCAGAGGCAGAGGTAAATGGAGTGCCAGTGGAAGATACACCGCTCCCACTCGCACCCGCACCCGCACCCGCACTCGCACTAGCCGTGTTCGAGAACCCGCCGAGCGCTGATGTTGATCCACTAGGTTCCGCGCTGGCGCTCGTACTGGCGCTCTTAGTGATCGAGGTCGAGGTCGAGGTCGTGGTCGTGGTAGAGAAGCGCCCGGACGTAAGTGGCTTGCTTGAGATCAGAGATGCGGAGGCGGATGCGGAGATGCTCTGGCTCTGGCTTGCAGACGGCGAGGACACAGAAACAGACGCGCTAGGCACGAAAGGAGTAGCAGACGCAGCTGCACCACTGTCCGACACTGACGCTGAGTCTGAGATCGTAGGCACACCGCCCGTGTTTCCCAGTGACGCAGAGCTAACCACGCTCGAAATACTACCGGCCGCCGACGAGGGTGAGAGGCGCGCACTCGCACTCGCGCTGTCGGCGTCATACCCGGTCCCGAATGACCCTGAAGCAGTCGAGACAGTCGAGCTGGCCGCTGCCTCCGTTGAAGTCGAGGACTCTGCCGCTCTTGAAGAAGTCGATTGCGCCGCATTTGCGCTCGTACTCTGTCTCCCCGTGCGCGAACCCGTGCTTGAACTCGATGAACCGAGGGACGCGCTTGCGCTCGCGCCAGACGTCGTCGCTGTCTTCGTTTTCGTCCCAGCGAAAGAAGTGGCAGAAGCGGTAACCGACTCCACCACACTGCTACTCGAACTCGAACTCGATCCAACCACCCCCGTCGACCCAACCGCGGACGTAGACGTGGTTTCCAAACTCGACTTGCGTTCGCAGCGGAAGACAAAGACGATTTGAGCGGGGCTCTAGTCGAGGTCAAGGACGTGGTCGCCGTTGCGGGCGTCGACGTTGTCGTAGGTAAACCCGTAGTCGTACTTGCCGGTGCATGGGTTGCACTCGCTAGACTGGATTCGCCCTTCTGGTCAATGGCAGACGCGGATACAGACGCGGAAGGAAAAGTAGCAGCAGACGTCGTCAGCCCATCCACCACGCTCGAGCTTGAGCTCGATACCTCCACCTCCGACCCCGTCCTCGTAAGCGCAGTCGTCGAAGGTACGGGTTCAGACACCCTGTCCGCACCAAAGCGGAGATGTATCAAGTCAATAGGAGGAATCAAAATAAAAAAATCAAGAAAACTCACGTAGACGAGGACACCTTGCGTGACTCCGCATCCGTACTTGTCCTCACAGACGCAGATATAAATCCCGTGCTCACAGACGAACCCTGTCCTCCCTTGTCCGTCGCGCTGCTCGACCCCGAGGTCGCAGGCGTAGTATCCGCATCAACGACGCTTGACGTCGCCGTTTCAGTTTCACTTGCTGAAGACAAAGTCGCAGACGAGCTCGACGTCTTGGCCTGGGACAGGGACAGGGATGACGACGACTCGGCTCCTGTCTGCGCGCTGAATTGGGTGCGCGAGGATGTGAATCCCGACGACGTGGATGAGGTTGAGGATGCGGATGCGGATGGGCTTGAGGATGAGCTCGAGCTTGGTGTAATCGTAGAACTCGTAAATCGTGATTTTGATGAAGAGGAAGGGGTGGACGTCGCTGCGACTGACGAGGATGAAGACTTGGATGTGGATGTGGATGCCACTACGGACGTGGATGTAAATTTGGTTGAAGAAAGAGACGAAGAGAGCTTGGTCGCCGAAGCCGCTGACGTCGTCAGAGGGAGTTCAGCGGTCGAAGTCGTCTCTGACCCCGCCCCTGCATCTCCTTTCGCAAGACTGGTTGAAGTCACTGCGCCTACAACTCAAATTTGTTAGTCTTTTGCGTAGACGAGGAAGAAAAGTCGGAGACACTCACGTTTGCGCTCGGGTATGGGGCTCATCATTAGGTGTGGGCGAAAAGACCGAAAAGCTTGTAAAGAACGAAGGAGTTAAAAACGAAGTAAATGGCTGTATTAAACCTACACGCAATATTAACCAGCATTCCAGACTGAAAAGATAAGTGCTACGCACCTGTGAAATACGAAGACGAAGACGAACGAATGCACCTCCCCAGCCAGCCTGAGTTTCTCCCACTACAACCGGCGCCCCTGCACCTCTAAATCACGGAAATTAACGAAGGATACCCAGTCGACCGCGTGCGACTTGGATAATTTATATGTGTTTTGTTGCTCTCCAGGAGCGTGCCAGGCTGGAGTGAGAGTGTCATCGTCAGTCCTGTATCTCCGCCCAACGCGCAAAGAGGAAAAGCAATACGCACCTCGTGGTGAGCCGGACTTAAAGAACGTCGAACTCGTGAAGGAAAGGAAAAGAGACAAGGATACTCCCCTAGGACAACAGGTGGCCTGCAGCGGGTCTGAGGGACGGAGGATACATATGGCTTTCTGACGCATCGCATCATACCGGCAAGCTGATGTGATGCGGGCTGTCAGAGGTCGGATAGAGCACAACACAAGGCGAGGCGGAGGAGCTCTGGCTGCCGGTGGGCGCTCTGCGAAACGAACATTCCCGGATTCCCGGTTGGACAACGCTCGTCGACGCTATAGGATAGGACGGCTGGGAGTGATCACTGTCACGTCGGATATCAGCTGCGTACAAGAGTGTGCCATCACTTGTGTCCACGGATTCGATCTGCAGGTACGCCCTGGACAAGGCGCGAGTCCG
Source organism: Trichaptum fuscoviolaceum (assembly GCA_910574455.1). Taxonomy (NCBI): domain Eukaryota; kingdom Fungi; phylum Basidiomycota; class Agaricomycetes; order Hymenochaetales; family Trichaptaceae; genus Trichaptum; species Trichaptum fuscoviolaceum. The sequence goes on along the minus strand of CAJSYZ010000002.1, from coordinate 6,396,078 downwards.
ACATGGACTGCGTGTGCGCAGAGGCTAAAGTTAACTCTGATCATGGGCGCTGAGATCTTGATGACGTCGTAACCGTCGCTGTTTGTCGCTTCAAGAGATAAGACTGGCCCTAAACTTAAGGTGACACATTTTGTGCCTGAAATTGCCATAAAAGGTCTGAATTCCCACGATTTTGTAAAAACGTCGCTAGTCCACGACCCCCTTCCAGTACATGTTGGTGCTGTAGCACGGACGGGCATGACCTCCCCCGTGCTTTGGCATTCTATCTACCGACTACGGCCGCGGTGCAGTAGCTAATGTAACTCATCGCGGGCCGCTACAACGTGGGAACCAAGTCCTCGCCATTGCAGGCTTAGTATCGAAGTTGGCAGACTTGTCTTTCTGCGAGATGATTGTAAGCAATGCTTCTATCTCTGTCCGTAGTCAAGACAACTCACATTATGGCAATCGAACGCATGCTGCCACAATAGTCAAACCCGCCCGCCTCCAGCAAGCATTTGCCATCGCAGCCCAACAGTTGCAGTTATTGAACTTGCAATTGTCTTGTCCCCGGGCTCAAATCGAAGATGGCAGACTTGTCTTTCTGCGACAGAACTATCTCTGTCCGTAGTCAGGACAACTCACATATGGTGAAGAGAACGCATGCTGCCGCAATACTAGGCAATGTGCACCCGCGCATTCGCCATTGCTGTATGTAAATATCAATTATTCTGTCAAATCCAACTGAAATGACATACCTGCACCACAGCCAATTGCTTGAACCACTCTGTCCTGCGTGCAGAACTCAGGAACTCCTGGCTCAACCATGTCGACTCGATTGCACGCGCAACCATGGCACCAGCGCATTTGCAGCACAAAGACCGTCTTGCGACGATTAGGCGCCCACGTAGCGCCCGCCGAGTCCGCCAGTAAAACCTGAATAGAATTTAAGTAACTGTTTCTACCACGAGACAGTCATATAAACTCACAAATAGATGGCCCAAGACAATGTCCGGCGAAGAGCTTCGGTGCAAACACATAATCTATGCAAAAATAGGCCGTGTAAGCACCCACATATTGTCTAGTTACGCATGACGGACTTACCTCCATTATAGTGAGGGCAAAGAGTATAATAGAGTGAGGGGAGGCAACTGCAATGATGCAACGTGAAGAGCAATGACACGGGAGGAGCATCAAGGGAGAATATGCCAGCATAACAGCATAATGAAGGTCTAATGAACTTGTCTCCGCTTCGCGCAAGCCTTTATAGCCATCGCCCTTGGTCTGTGCGAGCTACGCATTCCAATCTAGTTGCGAGAGGCCTCGCTTCAGTTCTACTCGGCAATATTTCTTTCCTCGCTTAATCTCGTGCGTCCGTCAATTTCGATCGCTTTGCGCGCGCTCAGGGTCAGGCCGGCTGAAGGAAGTTGATGCAACTGCACTCAGAAGCGCCGCTCGCCCGGCGTCGATACATATATATATTGCTGGTCAGGCCTCTAAACTGCTGCTCGCCCGCGTCAAATACATATATATATTGCATTACAGGAATTCAGTGAAGGTGCCTCTGAATGACGCAGAGGAGCTCAGGGTCACAACAGAACAATCAGGAGCCTTCTAATGCTTCTTCTAGCTTATCTCTTTTGTTCTATAGTGCAACACCGCTTGCGTCAACTCTCTACTGTGCCCAAAAGTGTTGCTCGCGCGCTCTTGATATACATTGCTGTCCAGGCCTCACTCAGCGGGCTTTGATCCATATATATATTGCTGCTCGGAGGGTGTCAATCCATATATACAATGCTATGTGGACCATGCACTCAGGGACATCACACCAAACGCTCATCTGGCCCTGGAACACCAATTTGGTGCCAGAATTAGTTAGTTTTCTAATTCAGAAATCGAAGCTCCCTCAGCCAATCACCACCCACACTTTGTTTTTGCATCAATGCGCTCGGACTGCCGCTTGGCGGATACAAAGCTATGCACGGGTTTCTCAAGATTGAAGACATGTACAGAAGGTACCAAACGTAATTCAGGGCCGTGCACCAATCGCCCGTCTGACTCTCGAGTCTCAGCTCTGGAAATGAAAGAATTGTCTGCACGGGCAACACGGGGCGGTAAACTACCTCCGAAGGTGGCGGCTTTAGGGGAACCATGTCCCTGAGACGCTAGCCCTCTTTGGCTAGATGCCTCGACACAGTCTTTGAGAAGCAGCTGCGCGTTCAATTCAGGAATGTACTTTGCAGCATATCTGGATGCATAAAAAATCAAGAAAGTATTGTATTCCATACCCTCTTCGAGTAGCAAGATCCAGTTAGCAATTGTCTCCGTGAGGCCGGACAACCAAGAGAAGGAGACACACTGGCAGCATTCAGGGGTGCTGAGCCAATCACCCGTATGGATCTCGGGTCGAAGTCTTCATTGCAGCAGTGCATCAATTTGCGCCTAAAGCTTATTCTTCCGTGTGCACCGCTTGCGGGAGTGCAAGTCATGCACAGCAAGTAAAGCACTATAACCATACATTTGAAAGCTATATACAACCCCAAATCTGCTCAGCAGGTGCAAAAACATACAGACGAAGGTTTGCAAAAAAGGATTGCTATATTGGGAATGAGAACGGTGGTGAACCGTCGTTTGCATTTTCTTCTCTTCCACGTTGACCCTTCTTGACACATTTCTTTTTGCACATTCTGACAACATCTTCTATGCTCAGGCGACACACGGGACCGCCAAGTAACGCAAAATCGGGCCTAAACACGGCGGACATAGAGATCTCGGCTATGTGCCGTCCAACGGGCGCTTTCTCTCCCGCCCGTGGAATTCTTCGTCTTTAAGCCATCCTCCCCGTTCTGCAGTCTTTCAATACCTGTCTGTATAATCTGGAGGTGTATATTGGCCTAATAATGCATTGAAATCCGCGTTTCTGTGGCTGGATTTCATGCAACGGGACAGAACTTGCAAATGATTGCAGCAAGATTTCCCGGTGTTCCCCTCTGTCTTCGACACAGATTTCTGTCCGATTTGCAGATCTGTTACAATAAGCGACAGCATTTATCGGCTAATTGGCGAAGTTTACACGGTCCATACACCCATTTCGCTCTCTGACTTTCTCCGAAGGTTGGCAATGCTCTCTGCTATGCATCCTTGCAAAGAGGGTTTCATTTCGCCAGCAGCCAGTTTGCCTGCTTAAACACCCTTCGAGAGGGATCTTCAGTGAGTATCTTCAGTCAGGCTGTTGGGTCTCCGCCTAATTTGGCGGATTTACATGTAGATTGCAAGCGAGAGAATCATGGAATGGGGTCCGTTTGGCAAGCGACCAGCGGGTTGTCTAGACCTTCCATGTCTGCTTCCTGACACCAATCGGAGCTCTGTAATCTCTTATATTAGTCTCCACCAAAGCAGAAGTGTTTCAAGCATGAAATAAGCGATGACAGGCCGCACAGAACGCGCGATAATCTATTGCACACACTTGCATGAGTCTACCTTTCTTCACTCGAGAACTTGCATTAATTCCTATGTTTCTGCTATGCAACTACGGGCACCAACTTCTGAACTATAGGAGACGGTGCATGCAGGGCGAAACGCCAGCAGGGAGGACGGAATAGCAAGAAGAAAATAATTTATTACGTGCTTGATCGACACTAGCTATGCGAGCTGCAAAGCGGCGGAATCAGCCTGAGAGCCCGTGAAGCGGTTGCTCTTCTTCTGTTCTCATCAGATCTTCGCCGTGAGACTCCTGATCCAAGCGAGGTCTCACAGACGATATAAGCTTGTGTGCCCGCACCAAGCAGCGCTTGGGCTTCTTGCCCCAGCTGTTCTCCGTCTGAGCCAGACTCCTTGTAGGGTAGCTCCCGTGGATGTCTGAAGTGTGTGCGCCCACACTTCTCAGAATGGTACAGCTTGGCCTCTTCCCCGCTCCGTCGGGATTCTACTATTTGGGTGTTGGCTCTTTCCTTCTTCTCCGCTTTCGGCGGTGCAATTGTAAGTTTATCTTTGCTCTTCGCTCTGCCCGCTGACGCGTCTTTCTTAGCCCCGTCCTCGACACTGCCTTTGCTTTTCCTCGATGCCGCCCTGGCTCTTCTCTGGCGCGTAACTTCTCTTCTTTGATTTCCTCTCGCTGACGCGTACCTAGAGCTTGCGGATGGCTTCGAATTTGGGCTCGGAATTTTTTTGGTTGGCAAGCGCCGCCATGCGCTTGGTAAGTGCATTGCTTCTTCATTACGTCTGTCCTTTAACATTGCCATAGTTATGTTTAGGATTTTGGATTTGAACTTGGGATCCGGGGGCTTACGCATGTCGAGTGCGAGAAAGATAAGCAATTACTAATTCTCTTGTCTTTGCATTTCTGACCTTTCCCTTCAGGCCAACACAACCTGACCATTGCCTTACAGACTTTATCCCAGGATTATTTTCTTGATTTCGTAGTTAATTGCATGTAATAGTCCGGGCCCGGCACTTTAAACTCCTTTTTGACTTTTAACCCACTGCATCGCTTTTTAATTCTTCTCCGTCTTCTGGACACGGCGCTCGACTTGGACTTGCAGCACTCGACTTGGAACCAGAGGGGGAACTTATGCTCGTACATACCGAGACTATGCCCGTACGTGGCGCCGCCTGATTTGCGGGGTCGCAAGGTAATCTTGTTTCGTCTTCCGTCTTCAACCAATTCTAACTTGCAGTCCATAGTCATATTCGTCCGTAAGGATCTATAGCAGGTAAGCTATATTTGTCTTCTACATTACACCTCATTAATTTGCCTACATATCTTCAGGTGTTAGAGATATAGTAGATAGATTCTTTTCTGCAATTTAATTGATTTTTACTCGGAATCTCTGTGTGTAATTGAAAGTCGAATGAAATTTGAGTGCAAGAGTCAACTTGAGTCCGTTTATGGATGCGACGCGTCTTTCTACTTTCGACCACTATCTCTTAACACAAGCCACCTTACTACAAAGCAAGTACTCGCACAACTCAAGTCCTGACAATGCATGGTGCATGATGTCCAGCATCATGCTAACTCGCTCCCTTCCTCACAGCAACGCATCCTCGCAGACAACGACGCAAGCACATCTCTCGAATCTCCAAATGCACCCTTCGCTGAGCTCGCGCAAGAACTCCTTTCGTTCACTCACCCCATCCAACACCATTGGCCACGATGGCGACACCACTCACGCTCGGTCAACTACCTCCCACAGAAGCTCTCTCGCAGCGGCAGAGGCAAGGATGGCAAGGGCATGATGGCCCCGAAGCAGGGCAGAGGTCATGAAGCGTTTTGAGCGGGGAGGCACGCACGCCCAGTGAGAACGACGGCGTCCAACATTCGCGAGACACCATCAGCCTAAGCTGAGATGGATTCTATCATCTTGGTGTGCTATCACGCTGTTTATTGATTGAAATACGCTCATAATCACTCGCCTGGTTCGACGTCTGGAAGCACACCGACTCAGTTTACTCAAGGGCCGCGAACTCAGGTTAGTGGTGCTGCGCCGACTGCAAAGAAGAAGTTAAGCTACACATCAGCAGCTCGTCAAGTTGACTGCCGTGCTATCTCTGCCCGACCTTTACTTTCATTAGTGTATTATAATGTACATATTGCACTGTAGTTAACACCAATATAATATCTTGTCTACACTCTAATATCTGACCATCCAGTCTTCGCGGTTGAGGTACCGCTGGCGGTAATCTCAGAGACGGCCTTGGTGCACCTCCGAAGACTACTTAGTCTCACATCAAACCAACCCAGCACTCACCTTGTACAACAAGTCCTGCAAGCCCGAGCCCCTCGATAAGGTTCGACTCTCCTACATGACTGGATCGGGCAATACGGCAAGATCATTAAGATCAAACTATTCCTTGGTGTGCGTCTAAGCCCCCGAGCCCCTCAATATTCTCCATCCCTCTCCCTCATTACGCCCATGTAAATACTTCTGCGGTCCATTCAGCCAGCTCACAAGCGGCACCCACCCAGCCGTCGGCCCATACTGCAGCCCACCCGCCAGCGCCTTACTGTCGATCTTAATTGGTGTGCTCTCTGCATCAGGTCATAGTGTGTAAACAAGACATTGTATTAATATAAACTACAGTATGTACATCATAATATACTACTGGATTTTGCATGTTCATTCTGCTGCCGGGCCCTGGCCTCCACAGACTCGGGCGCAACCCAGTCGACGTGCTGTTAGGCAAACCTGCGCTCCCCGAAAACGACAGACCCGAGAACGCTGAATCTGAGGACCTGACGCTGAAGCAGAGACCGTCACATTCGGCGCAGCAGTGGCCGAAAAGCTGCCCGAAGGCAAAACCGAGATGGACGTCGCCTGCGAGGCGCTTGCGCTGCTCGACCGGTGCACTGTCTTGCCTGGCGAAGAATCTGAAGTGTGCTTTGCACGGCTCGATGTCTGGACCCCAGTAGCCGAGGGTATGGCAGTCGACGGCGTGAAGAAGCTCGGCACCAGAGTCGTCGACGACGCCGTCGCCTCTGCACTCGAAGAAGGCGTAAAGAAGCTCGGGACGAGTGACGTCACCGACGTGTTGACGCTGACGGGTGCGCTTGCGGATCCGGACACAGATGCTGATGCTGAAAACGAGAAGGCCGCATTTGACGACGCTGCGGAGAGGAACGACCCTGACGCCGAAGAAGGCGTCGCGCTTGCACTCAGCGACGCGCTAGACGCAAACGTACTCCGCGTCGTCGGTTCCACAGTCGTGCGCGTATGGCGCACCGTCGACTCGCTCTTCGTCCCCGAAAGCACGAGTGACTCGGTCTTCGTCTTCGCCTCCGATGCTGACGGGGACGCCGACGCGCTCACCAACGATGCCGTGCCCAAATCAGAGTCAGACGCAGACGCAGACGCAGACTCAGAGACCGCTGACACCGAGCTGCCGGGCGAGAAGGCCGAAGCCGATGAGAGGCTTGCGCTCTGACTTGCAGACACGCTCGCAGTGGTTGAGACAGGCGCAGAGCTGAATGCAGAGGCGGAGGCAGAGGCAGAGGTAAATGGAGTGCCAGTGGAAGATACACCGCTCCCACTCGCACCCGCACCCGCACCCGCACTCGCACTAGCCGTGTTCGAGAACCCGCCGAGCGCTGATGTTGATCCACTAGGTTCCGCGCTGGCGCTCGTACTGGCGCTCTTAGTGATCGAGGTCGAGGTCGAGGTCGTGGTCGTGGTAGAGAAGCGCCCGGACGTAAGTGGCTTGCTTGAGATCAGAGATGCGGAGGCGGATGCGGAGATGCTCTGGCTCTGGCTTGCAGACGGCGAGGACACAGAAACAGACGCGCTAGGCACGAAAGGAGTAGCAGACGCAGCTGCACCACTGTCCGACACTGACGCTGAGTCTGAGATCGTAGGCACACCGCCCGTGTTTCCCAGTGACGCAGAGCTAACCACGCTCGAAATACTACCGGCCGCCGACGAGGGTGAGAGGCGCGCACTCGCACTCGCGCTGTCGGCGTCATACCCGGTCCCGAATGACCCTGAAGCAGTCGAGACAGTCGAGCTGGCCGCTGCCTCCGTTGAAGTCGAGGACTCTGCCGCTCTTGAAGAAGTCGATTGCGCCGCATTTGCGCTCGTACTCTGTCTCCCCGTGCGCGAACCCGTGCTTGAACTCGATGAACCGAGGGACGCGCTTGCGCTCGCGCCAGACGTCGTCGCTGTCTTCGTTTTCGTCCCAGCGAAAGAAGTGGCAGAAGCGGTAACCGACTCCACCACACTGCTACTCGAACTCGAACTCGATCCAACCACCCCCGTCGACCCAACCGCGGACGTAGACGTGGTTTCCAAACTCGCACTTGCGTTCGCAGCGGAAGACAAAGACGATTTGAGCGGGGCTCTAGTCGAGGTCAAGGACGTGGTCGCCGTTGCGGGCGTCGACGTTGTCGTAGGTAAACCCGTAGTCGTACTTGCCGGTGCATGGGTTGCACTCGCTAGACTGGATTCGCCCTTCTGGTCAATGGCAGACGCGGATACAGACGCGGAAGGAAAAGTAGCAGCAGACGTCGTCAGCCCATCCACCACGCTCGAGCTTGAGCTCGATACCTCCACCTCCGACCCCGTCCTCGTAAGCGCAGTCGTCGAAGGTACGGGTTCAGACACCCTGTCCGCACCAAAGCGGAGATGTATCAAGTCAATAGGAGGAATCAAAATAAAAAAATCAAGAAAACTCACGTAGACGAGGACACCTTGCGTGACTCCGCATCCGTACTTGTCCTCACAGACGCAGATATAAATCCCGTGCTCACAGACGAACCCTGTCCTCCCTTGTCCGTCGCGCTGCTCGACCCCGAGGTCGCAGGCGTAGTATCCGCATCAACGACGCTTGACGTCGCCGTTTCAGTTTCACTTGCTGAAGACAAAGTCGCAGACGAGCTCGACGTCTTGGCCTGGGACAGGGACAGGGATGACGACGACTCGGCTCCTGTCTGCGCGCTGAATTGGGTGCGCGAGGATGTGAATCCCGACGACGTGGATGAGGTTGAGGATGCGGATGCGGATGGGCTTGAGGATGAGCTCGAGCTTGGTGTAATCGTAGAACTCGTAAATCGTGATTTTGATGAAGAGGAAGGGGTGGACGTCGCTGCGACTGACGAGGATGAAGACTTGGATGTGGATGTGGATGCCACTACGGACGTGGATGTAAATTTGGTTGAAGAAAGAGACGAAGAGAGCTTGGTCGCCGAAGCCGCTGACGTCGTCAGAGGGAGTTCAGCGGTCGAAGTCGTCTCTGACCCCGCCCCTGCATCTCCTTTCGCAAGACTGGTTGAAGTCACTGCGCCTACAACTCAAATTTGTTAGTCTTTTGCGTAGACGAGGAAGAAAAGTCGGAGACACTCACGTTTGCGCTCGGGTATGGGGCTCATCATTAGGTGTGGGCGAAAAGACCGAAAAGCTTGTAAAGAACGAAGGAGTTAAAAACGAAGTAAATGGCTGTATTAAACCTACACGCAATATTAACCAGCATTCCAGACTGAAAAGATAAGTGCTACGCACCTGTGAAATACGAAGACGAAGACGAACGAATGCACCTCCCCAGCCAGCCTGAGTTTCTCCCACTACAACCGGCGCCCCTGCACCTCTAAATCACGGAAATTAACGAAGGATACCCAGTCGACCGCGTGCGACTTGGATAATTTATATGTGTTTTGTTGCTCTCCAGGAGCGTGCCAGGCTGGAGTGAGAGTGTCATCGTCAGTCCTGTATCTCCGCCCAACGCGCAAAGAGGAAAAGCAATACGCACCTCGTGGTGAGCCGGACTTAAAGAACGTCGAACTCGTGAAGGAAAGGAAAAGAGACAAGGATACTCCCCTAGGACAACAGGTGGCCTGCAGCGGGTCTGAGGGACGGAGGATACATATGGCTTTCTGACGCATCGCATCATACCGGCAAGCTGATGTGATGCGGGCTGTCAGAGGTCGGATAGAGCACAACACAAGGCGAGGCGGAGGAGCTCTGGCTGCCGGTGGGCGCTCTGCGAAACGAACATTCCCGGATTCCCGGTTGGACAACGCTCGTCGACGCTATAGGATAGGACGGCTGGGAGTGATCACTGTCACGTCGGATATCAGCTGCGTACAAGAGTGTGCCATCACTTGTGTCCACGGATTCGATCTGCAGGTACGCCCTGGACAAGGCGCGAGTCCGACATGGACTGCGTGTGCGCAGAGGCTAAAGTTAACTCTGATCATGGGCGCTGAGATCTTGATGACGTCGTAACCGTCGCTGTTTGTCGCTTCAAGAGATAAGACTGGCCCTAAACTTAAGGTGACACATTTTGTGCCTGAAATTGCCATAAAAGGTCTGAATTCCCACGATTTTGTAAAAACGTCGCTAGTCCACGACCCCCTTCCAGTACATGTTGGTGCTGTAGCACGGACGGGCATGACCTCCCCCGTGCTTTGGCATTCTATCTACCGACTACGGCCGCGGTGCAGTAGCTAATGTAACTCATCGCGGGCCGCTACAACGTGGGAACCAAGTCCTCGCCATTGCAGGCTTAGTATCGAAGTTGGCAGACTTGTCTTTCTGCGAGATGATTGTAAGCAATGCTTCTATCTCTGTCCGTAGTCAAGACAACTCACATTATGGCAATCGAACGCATGCTGCCACAATAGTCAAACCCGCCCGCCTCCAGCAAGCATTTGCCATCGCAGCCCAACAGTTGCAGTTATTGAACTTGCAATTGTCTTGTCCCCGGGCTCAAATCGAAGATGGCAGACTTGTCTTTCTGCGACAGAACTATCTCTGTCCGTAGTCAGGACAACTCACATATGGTGAAGAGAACGCATGCTGCCGCAATACTAGGCAATGTGCACCCGCGCATTCGCCATTGCTGTATGTAAATATCAATTATTCTGTCAAATCCAACTGAAATGACATACCTGCACCACAGCCAATTGCTTGAACCACTCTGTCCTGCGTGCAGAACTCAGGAACTCCTGGCTCAACCATGTCGACTCGATTGCACGCGCAACCATGGCACCAGCGCATTTGCAGCACAAAGACCGTCTTGCGACGATTAGGCGCCCACGTAGCGCCCGCCGAGTCCGCCAGTAAAACCTGAATAGAATTTAAGTAACTGTTTCTACCACGAGACAGTCATATAAACTCACAAATAGATGGCCCAAGACAATGTCCGGCGAAGAGCTTCGGTGCAAACACATAATCTATGCAAAAATAGGCCGTGTAAGCACCCACATATTGTCTAGTTACGCATGACGGACTTACCTCCATTATAGTGAGGGCAAAGAGTATAATAGAGTGAGGGGAGGCAACTGCAATGATGCAACGTGAAGAGCAATGACACGGGAGGAGCATCAAGGGAGAATATGCCAGCATAACAGCATAATGAAGGTCTAATGAACTTGTCTCCGCTTCGCGCAAGCCTTTATAGCCATCGCCCTTGGTCTGTGCGAGCTACGCATTCCAATCTAGTTGCGAGAGGCCTCGCTTCAGTTCTACTCGGCAATATTTCTTTCCTCGCTTAATCTCGTGCGTCCGTCAATTTCGATCGCTTTGCGCGCGCTCAGGGTCAGGCCGGCTGAAGGAAGTTGATGCAACTGCACTCAGAAGCGCCGCTCGCCCGGCGTCGATACATATATATATTGCTGGTCAGGCCTCTAAACTGCTGCTCGCCCGCGTCAAATACATATATATATTGCATTACAGGAATTCAGTGAAGGTGCCTCTGAATGACGCAGAGGAGCTCAGGGTCACAACAGAACAATCAGGAGCCTTCTAATGCTTCTTCTAGCTTATCTCTTTTGTTCTATAGTGCAACACCGCTTGCGTCAACTCTCTACTGTGCCCAAAAGTGTTGCTCGCGCGCTCTTGATATACATTGCTGTCCAGGCCTCACTCAGCGGGCTTTGATCCATATATATATTGCTGCTCGGAGGGTGTCAATCCATATATACAATGCTATGTGGACCATGCACTCAGGGACATCACACCAAACGCTCATCTGGCCCTGGAACACCAATTTGGTGCCAGAATTAGTTAGTTTTCTAATTCAGAAATCGAAGCTCCCTCAGCCAATCACCACCCACACTTTGTTTTTGCATCAATGCGCTCGGACTGCCGCTTGGCGGATACAAAGCTATGCACGGGTTTCTCAAGATTGAAGACATGTACAGAAGGTACCAAACGTAATTCAGGGCCGTGCACCAATCGCCCGTCTGACTCTCGAGTCTCAGCTCTGGAAATGAAAGAATTGTCTGCACGGGCAACACGGGGCGGTAAACTACCTCCGAAGGTGGCGGCTTTAGGGGAACCATGTCCCTGAGACGCTAGCCCTCTTTGGCTAGATGCCTCGACACAGTCTTTGAGAAGCAGCTGCGCGTTCAATTCAGGAATGTACTTTGCAGCATATCTGGATGCATAAAAAATCAAGAAAGTATTGTATTCCATACCCTCTTCGAGTAGCAAGATCCAGTTAGCAATTGTCTCCGTGAGGCCGGACAACCAAGAGAAGGAGACACACTGGCAGCATTCAGGGGTGCTGAGCCAATCACCCGTATGGATCTCGGGTCGAAGTCTTCATTGCAGCAGTGCATCAATTTGCGCCTAAAGCTTATTCTTCCGTGTGCACCGCTTGCGGGAGTGCAAGTCATGCACAGCAAGTAAAGCACTATAACCATACATTTGAAAGCTATATACAACCCCAAATCTGCTCAGCAGGTGCAAAAACATACAGACGAAGGTTTGCAAAAAAGGATTGCTATATTGGGAATGAGAACGGTGGTGAACCGTCGTTTGCATGTTTCTTCTCTTCCACATTGACCCTTCTTGACACATTTCTTTTTGCACATTCTGACAACATCTTCTATGCTCAGGCGACACACGGGACCGCCAAGTAACGCAAAATCGGGCCTAAACACGGCGGACATAGAGATCTCGGCTATGTGCCGTCCAACGGGCGCTTTCTCTCCCGCCCGTGGAATTCTTCGTCTTTAAGCCATCCTCCCCGTTCTGCAGTCTTTCAATACCTGTCTGTATAATCTGGAGGTGTATATTGGCCTAATAATGCATTGAAATCCGCGTTTCTGTGGCTGGATTTCATGCAACGGGACAGAACTTGCAAATGATTGCAGCAAGATTTCCCGGTGTTCCCCTCTGTCTTCGACACAGATTTCTGTCCGATTTGCAGATCTGTTACAATAAGCGACAGCATTTATCGGCTAATTGGCGAAGTTTACACGGTCCATACACCCATTTCGCTCTCTGACTTTCTCCGAAGGTTGGCAATGCTCTCTGCTATGCATCCTTGCAAAGAGGGTTTCATTTCGCCAGCAGCCAGTTTGCCTGCTTAAACACCCTTCGAGAGGGATCTTCAGTGAGTATCTTCAGTCAGGCTGTTGGGTCTCGCCTAATTTGGCGGATTTACATGTAGATTGCAAGCGAGAGAATCATGGAATGGGGTCCGTTTGGCAAGCGACCAGCGGGTTGTCTAGACCTTCCATGTCTGCTTCCTGACACCAATCGGAGCTCTGTAATCTCTTATATTAGTCTCCACCAAAGCAGAAGTGTTTCAAGCATGAAATAAGCGATGACAGGCCGCACAGAACGCGCGATAATCTATTGCACACACTTGCATGAGTCTACCTTTCTTCACTCGAGAACTTGCATTAATTCCTATGTTTCTGCTATGCAACTACGGGCACCAACTTCTGAACTATAGGAGACGGTGCATGCAGGGCGAAACGCCAGCAGGGAGGACGGAATAGCAAGAAGAAAATAATTTATTACGTGCTTGATCGACACTAGCTATGCGAGCTGCAAAGCGGCGGAATCAGAGCCCGTGAAGCGGTTGCTCTTCTTCTGTTCTCATCAGATCTTCGCCGTGAGACTCCTGATCCAAGCGAGGTCTCACAGACGATATAAGCTTGTGTGCCCGCACCAAGCAGCGCTTGGGCTTCTTGCCCCAGCTGTTCTCCGTCTGAGCCAGACTCCTTGTAGGGTAGCTCCCGTGGATGTCTGAAGTGTGTGCGCCCACACTTCTCAGAATGGTACAGCTTGGCCTCTTCCCCGCTCCGTCGGGATTCTACTATTTGGGTGTTGGCTCTTTCCTTCTTCTCCGCTTTCGGCGGTGCAATTGTAAGTTTATCTTTGCTCTTCGCTCTGCCCGCTGACGCGTCTTTCTTAGCCCCGTCCTCGACACTGCCTTTGCTTTTCCTCGATGCCGCCCTGGCTCTTCTCTGGCGCGTAACTTCTCTTCTTTGATTTCCTCTCGCTGACGCGTACCTAGAGCTTGCGGATGGCTTCGAATTTGGGCTCGGAATTTTTTTGGTTGGCAAGCGCCGCCATGCGCTTGGTAAGTGCATTGCTTCTTCATTACGTCTGTCCTTTAACATTGCCATAGTTACGTTTAGGATTTTGGATTTGAACTTGGGATCCGGGGGCTTACGCATGTCGAGTGCGAGAAAGATAAGCAATTACTAATTCTCTTGTCTTTGCATTTCTGACCTTTCCCTTCAGGCCAACACAACCTGACCATTGCCTTACAGACTTTATCCCAGGATTATTTTCTTGATTTCGTAGTTAATTGCATGTAATAGTCCGGGCCCGGCACTTTAAACTCCTTTTTGACTTTTAACCCACTGCATCGCTTTTTAATTCTTCTCCGTCTTCTGGACACGGCGCTCGACTTGGACTTGCAGCACTCGACTTGGAACCAGAGGGGGAACTTATGCTCGTACATACCGAGACTATGCCCGTACGTGGCGCCGCCTGATTTGCGGGGTCGCAAGGTAATCTTGTTTCGTCTTCCGTCTTCAACCAATTCTAACTTGCAGTCCATAGTCATATTCGTCCGTAAGGATCTATAGCAGGTAAGCTATATTTGTCTTCTACATTACACCTCATTAATTTGCCTACATATCTTCAGGTGTTAGAGATATAGTAGATAGATTCTTTTCTGCAATTTAATTGATTTTTACTCGGAATCTCTGTGTGTAATTGAAAGTCGAATGAAATTTGAGTGCAAGAGTCAACTTGAGTCCGTTTATGGATGCGACGCGTCTTTCTACTTTCGACCACTATCTCTTAACACAAGCCACCTTACTACAAAGCAAGTACTCGCACAACTCAAGTCCTGACAATGCATGGTGCATGATGTCCAGCATCATGCTAACTCGCTCCCTTCCTCACAGCAACGCATCCTCGCAGACAACGACGCAAGCACATCTCTCGAATCTCCAAATGCACCCTTCGCTGAGCTCGCGCAAGAACTCCTTTCGTTCACTCACCCCATCCAACACCATTGGCCACGATGGCGACACCACTCACGCTCGGTCAACTACCTCCCACAGAAGCTCTCTCGCAGCGGCAGAGGCAAGGATGGCAAGGGCATGATGGCCCCGAAGCAGGGCAGAGGTCATGAAGCGTTTTGAGCGGGGAGGCACGCACGCCCAGTGAGAACGACGGCGTCCAACATTCGCGAGACCATCAGCCTAAGCTGAGATGGATTCTATCATCTTGGTGTGCTATCACGCTGTTTATTGATTGAAATACGCTCATAATCACTCGCCTGGTTCGACGTCTGGAAGCACACCGACTCAGTTTACTCAAGGGCCGCGAACTCAGGTTAGTGGTGCTGCGCCGACTGCAAAGAAGAAGTTAAGCTACACATCAGCAGCTCGTCAAGTTGACTGCCGTGCTATCTCTGCCCGACCTTTACTTTCATTAGTGTATTATAATGTACATATTGCACTGTAGTTAACACCAATATAATATCTTGTCTACACTCTAATATCTGACCATCCAGTCTTCGCGGTTGAGGTACCGCTGGCGGTAATCTCAGAGACGGCCTTGGTGCACCTCCGAAGACTACTTAGTCTCACATCAAACCAACCCAGCACTCACCTTGTACAACAAGTCCTGCAAGCCCGAGCCCCTCGATAAGGTTCGACTCTCCTACATGACTGGATCGGGCAATACGGCAAGATCATTAAGATCAAACTATTCCTTGGTGTGCGTCTAAGCCCCCGAGCCCCTCAATATTCTCCATCCCTCTCCCTCATTACGCCCATGTAAATACTTCTGCGGTCCATTCAGCCAGCTCACAAGCGGCACCCACCCAGCCGTCGGCCCATACTGCAGCCCACCCGCCAGCGCCTTACTGTCGATCTTAATTGGTGTGCTCTCTGCATCAGGTCATAGTGTGTAAACAAGACATTGTATTAATATAAACTACAGTATGTACATCATAATATACTACTGGATTTTGCATGTTCATTCTGCTGCCGGGCCCTGGCCTCCACAGACTCGGGCGCAACCCAGTCGACGTGCTGTTAGGCAAACCTGCGCTCCCCGAAAACGACAGACCCGAGAACGCTGAATCTGAGGACGCTGACGCTGAAGCAGAGACCGTCACATTCGGCGCAGCAGTGGCCGAAAAGCTGCCCGAAGGCAAAACCGAGATGGACGTCGCCTGCGAGGCGCTTGCGCTGCTCGTCCGGTGTACTGTCTTGCCTGACGAAGAATCTGAAGTGTGCTTCGCACGGCTCGATGTCTGGACCCCAGTAGACGAGGGTATGGCAGTCGACGGCGTGAAGAAGCTCGGCGTCAGCGTCGTCGTCGACGCCGTCGCCTCAGCACTCAAAGAAGGCGTGAAGAAGCTCGGGACGAGTGACGTCACCGACGTGTTGACGCTGACGGGTGCGCTTGCGGACTCAGATCCGGATGCTGAAAACGAGAAGGCCGCATTTGACGACGCTGCGGAGAGGAACGACCCTGACGCTGAAGAAGGCGTCGCACTTGCACTCAGCGGCGCGCTAGACGCAAACGTGCTCCGTGTCGTCGGTGCCGCAGTCGTGCGAGTATGGCGCGCCGTCGACACGCTCTTCGTCCCCGAAAGCACGAGTGATCCCGTCTTCGTCTTCGCCTCCGATGCTGACGGGGACGCCGACGCGCTCACCAACGATGCCGTGCCCAAATCAGAGTCAGACGCAGACGCAGACGCAGACTCAGGGACCGCTGACACCGAGCTGCCGGGCGAGAAGGCCGAAGCCGATGAGAGGCTTGCGCTCTGACTTGCAGACACGCTCGCAGTGGTTGAGACAGGCGCAGAGCTGAATGCAGAGGCGGAGGCAGAGGCAGAGGTAAATGGAGTGCCAGTGAAAGATACACCGCTCCCACTCGCACCCGCACCCGCACCCGCACTCGCACTAGCCGTGCTCGAGAACCCGCCGAGCGTAGACCGCGACGCTGAGAGCGCTGATGTTAACTCACTACGCTCCGTACTAGCGCTCTTACTGATCGAGGTCGAGGTCGAAAAGCGCCCGGTCGCACTAAGTGGATTGCTTGAGATCACGGACGCTGATGCGGAGACGCTCTGGCTCGCAGATGTCAAGAAGCTGACCGTCGACGACGACGGGGACACAGACGCGCTAGGTACGAAAGACGTAGCAGTAGCATTCAGTGGCGCGGCTGTGCTGATCGTTGAGGCCGAGGCTGAGAGTGTGGTTGAGAGTGAGGTGGGTGCACTGCCTGTGTTCCCCAATGCCGGAGATACAGACGCACTCGAGCTACCAGCAGCCGACGAGGGCGGCAGGCGCGTGGTCGCGCTCTCCGTCCCGGTCCCGTCTGACGCTGAAGCAGTCGAGACAGTCGAGCTGGCCGCTACTCCCGTTGAAGTCGAGGACTCCGCCGTTCTTGAGGCAGTCGATTGTGCCGCACTAGGGCGGATACTCGTGCTCGCGCTTGCGCTCTGTTGTCCCGGGTGCAAACTCGGGCTTGAACTCGACGAAGCGAATGACTCGCCTGAAGTCGTCGTGGTCTTCGCCTTCGCCGTGGTAGCTGAAGCTGAAGCAGTAACCGACTCCGCCCCAGACGCCCCAGTCGCAGTCGCACTCCGAGTCGTCCCGTCAACAGCCTCCGCCGATGTGGTACGCGCAGCTGAAGATGATTTCAGCGAAGATCTACTAGTCGAGGCCGAGGACGTCGTTGTGGGTATGGACGATGTTGTCGATGAACGCGTTGTCAAGCTCGCAAATGTATTTGCACTTCTGTCTTCCCGCGCCGTACTCAAGTCTAAGCCCGATTTGCTCGACAGCGCAGCCGAGGACGCGGAAAAAGAAGAGCTCGTCGACCCTCCCGCCGCGCTCGAACTAATTATCTCCGTCTCCGTCTCTGTCTCCACCGCCGTCTTCGACACGGACACGGACGCTGTCGCGGTCGTTGAATGCGCGAAGCCAGACACCCTGTTCAGTGTTCAGACCAGAACAAAGTAAAGACATATTCCCTTCAGCCAACACGAAAAGAGAAGAGAAGAAAAGAAAAAACTCACGTGGACGCCGCCGCCTTGGTTGACTCCGTGCCCGTACTCGTACTCGAGTCCGTTTGCACAGATTCAGATCCTGTTCGAGCCGACGAAAACCGACCTCCCCTGTCCGTCGCGCTGCTCAATACTGATGTCGAGGGCGTCGTAGCCACATCGCTCGCAGTTGAAGTTGCAGTCAATGTTGCAGTCGAAGACAAAATCACAGACGAGCTCGACCTCGTGGCCAGGGAGGACGACGATTCAGTATCTACTTGCTCGGAGGTATGGGTGCGCGAGGATGTGAGCCTCGATGACGTTAATGCGGTTGATGTTGAGGACGCGGATGCGCTTGAAGATGTGCTTGGTGTGATCGTAGAAGTCGTAAATCGTGATTTTGATGAAAAGGGTGGGGTGGACGTTGCTGCGATGGATGAGGACGAAGATTCAGAAGTGGATGTGGATGTGGATGCAGAAGTCGATTTGGTTGAAGAAAGGGACGAAGAGAACTTGGACGAGGAAGACGCCGACGTTGCGAGAGGGAGTTCAGCAGACGAAGTCGTCTCTGATCCCGCCCCCGCATCCTCCTTCGCGAGACTGCTCGACGTCACTGCGCCTACGAAACAGAACCGTCAGCATGTTTGCACAGCACGAGAGAAATGCAGAAGATGCTCACGTTTGCGCTCGGGTATGGGGCTCATCATCAAACGCAAAGACCGAAAAGGTTGTAAAGAACGAAGAAGTTTGAACCAAGATAATGGCCGAAAGAGACCTACACGCAAATTAGCCAGCATTTCAAGATAAAGCGACAAACGCGACGGACCTGTGAAATACGAAGACGAAGACGAACGAATGCACCTCCCCAATCAGCCTGAGTTTCTTCCACTACAACCGGCGCCCCAGCACCTCTATACGCGAAAACGAACGAATGTCTACCCAGTCGACCGCGTGCGACTTGGATAATTTATATGTGTTTTGTTGCTCTCCAGGAGCGTGCCAGGCTAGAGTGAGAGTGTCATCGTCAGTCTGGTATCACCGCTGAACGCGCAAAGAGCACAAGAACGCACCTCGTGGTGAGCCGGACTTTACGAAGCTCAGAATCGTGAAGAGAAAACGAAAGGAAAAGAAAAGAGACAAGAAGACTCGGACTCCCCTAGGACAGCAGGTGGCCTGCAGCGGGTCTGAGGGGCGGTCGGATACATATGGCTTTCTGACGCCTCGCATCATACCGGCAAGCGGGACGTGATGTGATGTGGGCTGTCAAAGGTCGAGGTCTGAGTCTGAGTCCGAGGTTGGAGTACAAAGCGACACAAGGCGAGGCGGAGGAGAAGCCGGTGGGCGCTCTGCGAAGCGACGGTTGGCTCAACGCTCGGCGACACCGTCGGATAGGATGAGATAGGATTAAGACTGATGATCGCAGCACTGTCAGGTCGGATATCAATGCGAGTGGGCCAATGCGAGTGGGATCCATCACGCGGCCGGTCTGATTGTGTCCGCAAGGTACGCCTGGACGGCCGACACGGACTGCGTGTGCGCAGAGGCTAAAGTTAACTCTGATGTATCACGTCATTTATTGGACAAAATTATGACCTGACTTTGAACTCGTACTTGACTTATGTTTATTTATGTTTATTTATAAATATACACGTTTTCTTATGAAATTCCATACATAAGCATGAATATTCATGAATATTCATGAATGTTCCTGATTATTCATAAATTTTCACCAATGTTTCATGAATATAGCATGAATATTTTAGGCTATCCAGTCCAAGTTCACAAGTACAGGAGCAAGTCCGAGTTGTCCGACTTGAACTCGCACTGGCAACTGGGTATATGCAAGGTAAATATTTTATACTCATTCAATGAATAATTCACATATATTCATAAACATTCATGCGCGCTGAACTCGAACTTGAACTGGAGATGGGGTCTGGATGCCAATGGATTATCATCGTATTAAATATACATGAAAATTTCATGAAAAATTATTTCCTGTTGTATTAAAAACTGTTCGCCACTAAGTACTTCTTTTGTTCTAAGTTACCTCTACAATTTCTGCACAAGCTCTACATTTCTCTGCGTCCTCTCCGCAATGGCCCGCCACAAACTCACTCCACGAGGAGAATGCAAGTCCTCGACATGCAATAAGAAATGTGCTTCATGGGTTGGAGTTGACGAACAGGGCACAATGTACAATGTGAGATAGTTATTGGAATGCGACTATGAAATCTGGTAGCTCACCTATATTGCCCCTCCTTCAGACACCTAAGCACCCAACGGAGAGATGTGCCTTCTGTGGCTGTTTACCCCGCATGCACCGATTGACAAGTGACAATGTAAAGGGGATATTGACAAAGGACGAAGCTCGTTTCGAAAGCATGGACGGTCTCTGTCCAGGATTTATCCCAGTGAGTGTCACCCACATGCATCTGCTTTGAAAGGGTGTTTACGTCCACGAAAAGAAAACGGTTGATGAAAACTTAACACCTCTCTCCAAATGTGGTTGCGAAAATCCTTGGGGAAACCACTCACCTGTGGAGCGCAGCACATCCGTGCCGCGTCCTGGCCCCGCCTTACTATCTGCAAACGCGGGAGTTCAGCCGGTCGTCGCAGCACATCCCGCAACGCCGTTGGAAGCTCCCACACAGACCTTCGCGGCGAACGGAGGTCAAACAGCACCGGTCCAGCCCTTCGCGTCCCGCATCCCTGTTCCGCCTGCAACAGCAGCATATGCCGAGACAATGCTAAACCGCGACGATGTTCCCGTGAACCAGCGCCGCATGGAAAGCGCAGCCCGCATGAATGCAAACAGAGCAGCAGCGGGGAATGCTCCCAGGACTCGTGCGACTCAGTTACCTTCGCCTCCTGCTGCAGCGCGGGCCCGAAACGCAAACACCAGAGCACTTTCAAGGACGGAAGCTAATATAGTCCGCGCAATAGCTCATTTTATTCGCATTTTATATTATCCATTGGACGTAAGTCTGATCGTTTGTAGTCGTCCCTTTCTTTCGTCAACTGATAAACAATATAGGTTCACAATCCGTACAACTTCCCAGACGAACTTGTTTTGAAGATTATACATCGTTTTGAGCCTGGAGAGCTCGACAGCTTGTACCAGTTCCTTGTATGGAGTGGCCTATTTGTGGACATTCAGCTAGATGAGCTACGCGATAAATCGCTCGAAGTGGTCATTAAAGAGAAGTTGGCTCTCGCAGCTGCGACAAAGGGGTGGGAAATCAGTCTCCCTGCAACTGATGGCGCCGATACCTCGAATCGAGATGCTTTCCGTGTCCTCAAGAGATCACAAAGGCCCGGTGGTGACAATCGATGGCTATGGAGATCGTCGGAGCGTTCTGAACATAAATTTGACCTTGCTATTCTCCAACGTAAAACCAAATCTGGTGCCATGACTTACGAGGTACCTCCTTTCCCGGGAATGGAAAGTCCAGTGCCGCACTTCACTTTCATGATCTGTAAGTGGCCGTATCAGCTTTAAGATGTATGCAGCATGCTCATTGATCTGTAGGTCCATCGTCCGCTCACCTCAAGGCTCCCATTACATGCTTTCGCCCTGGAGACTTGCCTCCCGGTGTTCTTGGGTCCTACATGCCACATCCCTGTTTTCCAGCTCGCTTCATTGCCCAACTGAAGAAGTTTGACAGCCTACGAACTATATTGAGCACTTCATACTTTTTAGATGGGGATGATGCCCCAATAGAAGACGACAACATAACGTGTGTTGCGGCTTGCAAAGTTCCTGAAGCCAATGAACAAGAAGAAGCCTCCGATGATGACATTGTTCAAGACAATCAGTCGGATTCCTCGATCGGCGAATTTTATCCAGGCGAAGCACAGGACCGCGCAAACAGACCACCGGTGAAGCATTGTCTTCTATGCATCAATGTGTCACTTCTCTAATACATTGTATTACATTTAGCCCACCGATATTGCGTAGCGTGCTGGGTTTAGTAGTCCGTGCGGCAAACGCAGGATCCAGAGCAGTACAGGGTGCTGGCGGCGCTCGACTTCGACCGGTATGTCATGACATATTACTTGATATCATAACGCACTCGGTAACACCTCTCTTTCGCCAGAGCACTCCTCCACCTCGTTTGCCCGCACGACCCAGACCTGAACAGCAGGCTTCGCCAGAGAGTCAATCACCTCCGCGCAATCGCAGGCGAACTGCAGAGGTCAATACACCGGTGAGTACATATGAGACATCTGACGTGCGGGATCTTAATGACTTATCTTTAGATACATCCTGCGCCGGTCCCTGTTCAGGCAGCCGCCCCACATCTAGCACATGTGTCTCGCCCGCCGTCTCCATCCGAGACTAACGCACCCGAGTCCGACACAGAGCCTGAGCATATAGTGGTTCAGCGAGGCAGAGATGTGAGTACCACCCCGCATTAAGCATATCACGACTGCTCACATTTTTTATCAGCTCCATAACGCGATCCTTCGAAGGTTCTCTTCTCCACCGCAGACTAAGGTCATCACGGGAGCCATGCTTACTCGATTCGTGCAAGCCTTTCAGACAGCCACAGAGTTAAATGCACGCGACGCTTATCGGCTTACGTTCCGTAGCACTTCTGACCTTGTCCAAGATATGGTCAAGTATCTTGTATTATACGTACAGACATGGTTTGAGGGGCATTTGCCGGGTGACTTTCTACGGATGTCAGCTCATCTGGCGGGCGGGTGTCATGGCGGCGAATGCGTTCTGTAGCACGGACTGTTGCACATTCTGGACATGCTGCTCCGCCATACGTTTGAGCGTGTCTTCGAATGACTGGAGCGCGGGGGGCGAGGGGTTCAACGGGGACGTGGATTTCGTAGCCTTTAGGTTTCGGGATGGCGGTCGCGTTGGGCAATTGCTCACCAAATGGTCTTTCTCTCCGCAGTAGTAGCATAGTCCCTTACTCCTGCGCTCCCGGCGCACCCTGTCAATCTCCATTGCGTTGGGATCCTTCGTCGAGCTTGCGCTCGCAGTCGGGATCGTACGCGGAGCTGAACTAGTGGTGCCGGGATTGCTTCGGGGCGTAGCTGTTGGCTTTGATACGGGTCCATAAGCGTGTGCGAGCCTTAGCTTCTCGTCTGTCTCGGAAACCCAGTTGACGTAGGCATCGAATTTCATATCCTTCGCCTCTGTGCTGGCGATGTGCTGGCGAACCTGGTCTTTGAGTCCCTTGCGGAACATGTCGAGGTAGATGACATCCGTCGTTGCGTCCTTGGGCCACCCGGTGAGGGCTTGGAGGGCACGGAATTGTGACGCAAATTCTGCGACCATTCCCGTCTGGCGTAGGCGCATCAGTTTGTCAGCCGCTGCTTTGTCTGCGTCGATTTCCCCATAAGAGGCGCGAAGAGCGGTAAACAGGGCCTCCAGACTGGCGGCTTCTGGCGGTGTCGGGATGTCCTGGAGTCGATCGAGAATGGGTCGTGCCCAGTCTTGCGCAGGCCCCCACAGTAGCATCAGAGCGAATGCGACCTTGCGGGTTTTGTCTAGCCCCGGATGTTGCCCGAACAGGTGTTACGACCTAGAGGGTTCCTTCGCTTTCGAGACCCTGAATCGGACACGGACAACGATCGGACGCTATGAGCGGTGGTTCTCACTCTGAGAAGCACTTTACAAGTCAATTAAGCTATTCTACACATCAGAGCTAAAGATAAACACATCACCTGAGAAGCACTTTACAAGAGGCCAAAAGTGGAGTGCTTCGCAGGGGGATCCGCGGTTTTGATGAACAAAGGCAAAAACTATACAGTACCAAGCCACTGGACCCTGATCCGACTAGGTCCGACCTATACCGCTGACGTAAGTCGGAGTTCGGGGTCCCGCTCTAGTCAGGGTCCCGCATCGGTAGAGCGGAGGTTCAAGTCGGAGTGGCGGAAGAAAGAAAGAAAGGAGAATTGTTTGCAGGGCGCTTGTCCTAGCGGCCTGCAAACATACAGGCAAGTAATCTACGCAAAAAGGAAGAGAATCGGAGTCAAAGAAAGTCCGGTTTCGGACCGGACATGTCGGGGATCCGACTCGGAGTGTGATCGTAAAAGAAAATAAAAGAAAAATAAAAGAAATAAAATAACCTGAGGCGGATTCCTGACAGTATGATAAATTCCATCAGCCGCCCACCGCAGCCTCGAACCCGTAGACTCCCTCCTTGTCGCTCCCGCACGCTGTTGTAGTAGTGGCTGTCCTAATAAAGATACTTCCACGAAGGAAGCTGTAGTGAAAAATTGGAATGACAGGGTGTTGGGCACTCCAGCGTGATGCTAACATGAGCAAAATCCCGGAGTGACTTGAGGCTGCCGAAGGGGCAACGAGCGCACACCCAACGTGAAGAAGGAGCGGCCGCCGACGAGGAGCAGCCACGGCAAGCCCCCAAAAAAGGTGCACCAACAGTGCCTGCCTTCCAGAAAATGCATAATGAACACAATGCAACATACCTAAACACCGGACTTGAGGATGAAATGTCCAACCAAAGAGTCAAGGGTGGCAAAGCAAGGCCAAGTAATGAGAGTGGCAAAGCTAGGGCCAAATGGTCTGCAAGACAATGGCAGAAACATGGCAAAGCTATGGCAGTAAACGGAAAGACATAGGCCGGAAGAGAGGTTGAGGTAGCAACGGCAAGACATAGGCCGAGTTATGCAATGGCAAATATGGCCAAAAGGTAGTGGCAAGACATAGGTCAAAGACAGTGGCAAGACATAGGCCAACGAAACGGTGAAAAACGAGGAAACCCCATAGAAATCTTGATGCCTTGAAGCCTTGCTGCTGTCCGTGGCCTTGGTCATTGTGGTCGATGACGAGGAGACGATCATGGTCGGGTGGCACACATCATCTTGACGCGTGACTTACCTGTGACACGCGCGTGCTCCCGCTCCTCAAGTTCGCGAGTCTGCGGACTCGCTCCGCTATCCTTCCGACCTACTCTCACCAACTTCATCTCATTGAATCGTCCAAACCGGCCCGATGGTCTGAAAAGTTCAAACAGGCCTCCAAGTTGGCGCCTCTTTCACCGTAGTCTATCCCGACATCACTGCTAGTGGACAGCTTGATAGATTACGCCGACACTGCCAGTGCTCGGTCGTACAATTAAGCGGCATTGTGAACATGCTGTACCCCTCCACGCTGAAAGTATAATAAGTACAAAGGGGGTGGGATGTGTAGAAAACCCGTAGAAGAAGAATAAGGTAGTGAAACAGAAAGAAGAGGAGAAACAACGAAGGAAACTAGTGAAATAACTAAACGGCCCCCGTCGTCCGTAAGTATGTCTTCTGCGTGCGCCACGCAACCGTCGCTCGCTCGAAGACCGAAGACAAGAAACAAACTAACTCTCGCGCGTCCGTAAAACTCGTAGTGCGCGCCCGCCGCACGCCTTCGCGAGAAGTCCAGAAGAAAGGGACACTTGCACGTCCGTAAAACCGTCGCGCGCCGCCGTAGTCGAAGTCCGAAGACAAGAAACAGAAAGAAAGCAGAGGAAATCCGTGAGGCTGTTGAGCCCGTCCGTCGACACCGTCGCCGCCGCAAGATTCTCGCTCTCGCTCACACGTCGTGATGGTAGGGAAAATGAAGTAAATTTTCACACGGTGTTACAGGTGGCGACTAACACAAGTTAATACCGCGTGTGAACCGGCTACTCCGGCCACGCAAACTACCCCGGAACCGTTGTCTTTGTTCCCGTCCCTCAATTGGCAACCCGTTTCCCACGCCACTCGCGCACGTCGCCACACTCTAAGTGTCCGGCCGGACGCATATCCCGCAAGCTCGTTTGCTCGTCCACCCATCGCATTGCTCGTTGTGTGATCGCCGGTGAGCTCTGTGCCTTGTATTCCACCAGTACCAACTAATAATCTTATGGATATGCGATAATTATCGCAACCCGTTTCTAAAGTTATCGCGATAACTTCGGCAGGCCTTCGGCAGCTCGTTCTACTTTTCAGCTCTGCCTGGGCCGCGCGTGCCGACGCAGCCTTGTCAGGGCTTCGCCCGGCAGCACAGCAGGGCTCCATACTCATTTGAAATAAATATTATATTAAATTACAGTGCCTGGACTACGGTCCAGGCCTATCTATAATTACAAATTAATACTTTAAATACAAAATAGCATGCGCTAGGCGGTGCGCGTGGCGGCCTTGCGCGCGCGCGCGCACGCGGCGGGGAATAGCGCGCCATTCCCGCCACCCCCGGTGGGGTGGTGCGCAGCCCGTGCGTGGCGCGTCGGGACCGCTGTCCTCTGGCCAGCCCCTCGGAGCGCGAGCACGACGCAGGTGAGGAGAAGCGCAGCGGGCGCGAGCCCTCGCTTCTCGCTCCCGGACGCGCTGCTGCTGTCTGTCCGTATGGTGACCGGATTAAAGTCGGCGACCTCCTCGTCCTCGGCAAAGATGCTCAACTTGATTTTGTTTGTGGAAGGTTAAGGAAGGTGGGCTGCTTGCGGAGGATCTGCTTGAGGATAGGCTGGCTTAGCTCTGTGATTCGAGGTCGGTCAGCAGGCTCGCCAGCCACCGTCGTGGTCTTCGTCGCTGTCGAGTGGGTACGAGGATGTGTGTCGCGAAGGACACAAAGTATGCGGAAGGCAAGCGGAGGGTGGAGAACACCGGAAAGGACGTTCGAGCTCGCAAGCGTCTATCACGCACGGCTCAAAGGGTTCTGGCGCGACTGCGGTGAAAAACGAGCGATTGTCAGTCAAATCTGATGTGCTAATCATCTTCGTAGAGATGAATTATAAACAGAATAACGCACCTTCAGAGAGTGCACCGCCCGCACCGGCGTAGGGCTTCTGCATGATGGGGTTTGTGACGCTCTCGAGCTCCTTCTGCGTCTTCTGAGATTCCAACTTCCGTGTTTCCTGCGAGGCGTCCAGCCATCAGATCGTCTCGTTGACAGCCATGCCTAGCTTGGCCTTGTCCTCAGGATCTATCCTGTCCTTGAGCTTCGCATCGTTCAGAGAGTTGCGGAGGTTGTAGGAGTAAGACTCGAGGTCTTGAAAGCTGCGCTTGCGAGCGCAACTGTACAGCTCGCGCCCGAGAGGCGAGAGGCTGCGGAAGCAGAAGCAAGACGGCGTTTGCGCGCAGCAAACGCCTTCTTGCCCGTCGTCCATAGCTGCAAGAACTTGAAGAACAGTGAAGAAAGAGAGAAAGACGACGTTCGTGGTGCAGATAGCGCGCCACGACCCTGAGAATCGCGTGAAATTACTATATATGGTATGTCTCAAGACTTTTTTCTATTTCAAACATATCAATAACATACTCTTTGAATTTAATGTAGAGATAATGAGCTCAGGCACAGTACTTGATTAGCTTAAACATAAGCTAATATATCTACACAGAAAAAGCAGAGGTTAAAGAGTGTGTTACAAAGGGTAAACATTAAAGACTACAATAGAAATGCATGATTCATGCATATTTGTTCAGATTCTTTCATTTCTGTTATATTTTAACTTGCTTGGATCTCTATAGTAATTTACAGTCGTGCTATATGTACCTTTAAAAAGCTCTTATAAAAGTTTGAGATTCAACGGCGCTTTATGAGAGGCTATAAAAATGAAACAACACCTAAAAGTGGCCATTTTGTGCACTTTTGGGTCAAATTTCAACATTCGCAGCTAATTACACTATGTTACTGACGATTAAAAATTATAGTTATGCTACATAGCTATACTGGACATGCTATTGAAGTATAATAAGGCGTTAGAATGAAAGTTATAAGAAAAACACTTCTGAAGTGCACAAATGTATCCTTGAGTCGAACACATTTGTACAAGTTTCACTCGAAGTGATGCATTCGAAGCACCACTTTCGAGTTCACCCACTTCCACTATATCTATCACCAAACTTATTTTTTATACTTCTTTCGATTGCTTAGGACTGCTATTTGACAAAAAATGAAAGTCTCAGAGACACTCAAAAAAATACAAATGAATAAATACTGTTAGAACAGCACTTTTTAGCATTGTTATGCTACTTGCTCAACAACAAAGTACATGAATGCTATTAAAATAAATACGATAATCTACTATAAGACTACTTCTTTTGCGTAGTATAATGTGCCTGAAGCCCACTCAAAAGATTGCTTTAATTTTGAGAGAAAAGTGTGTCCGGCGATGCCTCGGATGAATGCTCCGGGAATCGCCGGACACAACTTCGAGGACGAAGACGTGTCGAAGGACAACTTCGACAACGTCTATAAATTTAATGATTCACTCCTTGCACACAGTTTTTTTATCTTTAAAATGTATATATATTAGAGATCGTATTAAAGTTATAAAAATACATAATTTAGATACTAAAAAGAACTAGATTTAACCTCTAATTTTCGTCATGTAATATTTGCGTGTTGTTCTTTCACTTCCACTCGCCCTCACCGACAATCGCTTATCGTCCTTCCTGTGTGTTCTGTCACAACAGACTTACGAAAACAAGACCTATCACCGCCATCGATGCTGCTCGGGTTGTATGAGCGCACGTTATCGACCTTCATTGACTTCTGTTGTGTACCGTGCTCAAAGCACATCGAGGCTAATGTTCGAGTCATACTGTGCGCGCTTCTGGGGCCCTTATCGCTGGGACCAGCCGCGGGGTGTAGAGGTGTATCTGAAGGACCTGCAGCCAGACTCGTAGATGTCTGTGAGGGTTTTTGCTGTGGCTGGTATCTCGCAGTAGCTGGTGTTGCAATCGACTGCTTCAGCCCAATGCATTGATACGGTTTGGATCCCCTGACCGCGGAGCATCAAGGTAGTTGTTGGTTGCGTCGAGGTGGACCAGAGAGGGGAAGAAATCTCTTGCAATAATGTGTGAGAGAGCCTCTGTACGACTGTTGACCAGGTTTTCGCCGTCGGCGCTGCAATTGTTGTGATTGTTGTCTTCAGAGTTTGGGAGAGCGGAGGAACGACGGGAATGGACTGGGACCGGCGGTTGCTAGTGTCCTCGTAGTGAAGATGAGGGTGAAGGTTCGCGCTGCATGCTTGCTTGCGCTGCACCTATAAGAAAGATTAGCATTGAACGGCAAGAAGTGAGTGACGCACCTGGCCCATTTACGGCCTTCTTACTCCTCTGCGGCCACCATACTTGCATTGCGAAACCTCCGAAAGGATTTGAAGAAGAAGAAAAAAAATAATGAGAGTGGAAAGGGGGAAAACGACGTACTCGTCGTGAAAGTGGGAGAAAAGGACAAGGACGACGCGCGCGCGCGCCACTAGTAAGCGCCGGCGCTTACCTTCGCGCAGTGTCGCAACATTAATTGTAATTTAACGGCGACGTCATATTGCAAATAAAAAAGATTAACCTATAGTAATAGCTAGAAGCTATTTTATATCAAATTATGAGGGGCTAGGCCCCGGTAGCGAAATTATTGCGTTGCAAACGCGTCAGTGATCAAAACCAGGCTGTATTACCGAATCCAGCCTGGTCCCTGACGCGGGATGCGTGCCGTGAGGTGCCGTGAGGCGGCACCCCGGCATTAAGCTGCCGCGCAGGCCCAAAAAGCTATGGTTCCGTTATCGCGATAACTTTAGAAACGGGTTGCGATAATTATCGCGGATCTATAAGATTATTAGTTGGTACGGCTCCATCGCCAGCACAGAGGCGAAGGATATGAAATTCGATGCCTACGTCAACTGGGTTTCCGAGACGGACGAGAAGCTAAGGCTCGCACACGCCTATGGACCAGTATCGAAGCCAGCGGCTACGCCCCGAAGCAATCCCGGCACCACTAGTTCGGCTCCGCGTACGATCCCGACTGCGGGCGCAAGCTCGACGAAGGATCCCAACGCAATGGAGATTGACAGGGTGCGCCGGGAGCGCAGGAGTAAGGGACTATGCTACTACTGCGGAGAGAAAGACCATCTGGTGAGCGATTGCCCAACGCGACCGCCATCCCGAAACCTAAAAGCTACGAAATCCACGTCCCCGTCGAGCCCACCGCCCCCCGCGCTCCAGTCGTTCGAAGAAACGCTCAAACGTATGGCGGAACAGTACGTCCAGAATGTGCAGCAGTCCGTGCTACGGAACGCATTCGCCGCCATGACGCCCGCCGCCAAGAACGTTCACAATCCCGAAGCCCCGCCCCCAGCGGATTTTCAGTAGGGTCGTATTGCTCAGTCGCGCCCTATACGACCCAACCGCCCTTGTGGCCGAAGAACTCTCTTAATAATGGTCCCTTGTATTTAACCATCTCTACAATAGACCGTCGTCTTAGACGACATTTGAAGTTCCCGGTACAGGTTAGCGACGGAAAAACGGATGCCTTAGCCACAGTAATGTTAGACAGCTGTCGAGATCCCGGGCTCCTTTTCTCATTTCCCGCACTTTCCCGCCAAGGATCCCGACATGAGCAGACAAACCCGCGGGGAGAATCCCGCCATTGGATTCCCCGCGCGAAACCTCATTCCCGAATCGCACGATCCCATGCTCACGTGACTTATCCCGCACCACCGTCCCGGCAACCATGCACGCATACACACACTCATTTACAACGACCCGCCACGGCACACGTACATTCACTTATCAACATACGCTCATTAATCCGTTAGTACCTCAAGGTGACGACCTGCAACAGTCTGGCATACCTAGTCTGGCTAGTCGCGGCCCCGGACCGGACGCTGACGTCCACGGACAGGCCGTAGCCATCTGGAGAGACGGGATAGACATGCCTAGCAGTGCAGTCGTAGCATGTATCGTTTGTAGTAGATAGGTGCGCATTGCGCAAGGACACTTAGCGTAGATTAACTATACAGTCTTTACGAAGTAGATAAATAGCTGTAGGCATCGTAAGGAGCACCCCACTTTTGACCTCTTGTGGAGTGCTTCCTTAGGTGCGATCTCTCTCTTTTCTCCTGTGTAGTTAGTTGCGCAATACTTACTTGTGGAGTGCTTCCTTAGGGATCCGCTTACTTGACGTTCAAAGCAGTGAAGAGTCCTAGCTGGCCTTGAGAATCCCGCGACGCGCCTGGATAGAATCCCGCGCGTTTCCCGCCTGAATTCCCACGCTCGTTCCCAGTCGCGAATCCAGATTCCCGAACGCGGGTTCTTGTCGCGAATTCCAGTTTCCCGAAACTGTTTCCCGCTACAATTCCCGACGGTCGTAACATTAGGTCAAAAGTCCTGGCTCACCGCCGCTCGGACTCGACACCCTCACGCTCTTTACTTCTACCCCCGCACCCGTACCGCCGACCAGCGATGTCATCCCACCAAGAATGGGGAGGACTCGCAGATACCTTCGCTTTCCCGTCCCCGAGCTCCTCGATGGAGGAAGACAAACTCCAGCCCATCCTTGATCGCCTCGACACCCTCGAAAAACGCTACTCCAAGTTAGTCAACGAACACAATCAGGTTCAGAACACTGTCGCCCAGCTCAAGCACGCCAACCAGGCGTTAGAAGCCCAAATCGCGAGCCAGCCCGCCTCCCCGTCTGGGGGTGGAGCAGGGCTCAAGATGAAGCTTCCCGACACCTTCGAAGGCGAACGAGCCAAGCTGGAAAACTGGATTCACCAGATTAAGCTCTACCTGTTCGGACAACATCCGGGGCTGGACGAAACCCGCAAGGTCGCATTCGCCCTGATGCTACTGCGGGGACCGGCGCAAGACTGGGCACGACCCATTCTAGATCGACTCCAGGACATCCCGACACCGCCAGAAGCCGCCAGCCTGGAGGCCCTGTTCGCCGCCCTTCGCGCCTCGTACGGGGAAATCGATGCAGACAAAGCCGCAGCCGACAAGCTGATGCGCCTACGCCAGACAGGAACGGTCGCCGAGTTTGCGTCGCAATTCCGTGCCCTCCAAGCCCTCACCGGGTGGCCCAAGGACGCAACGACGGATGTCATCTACCTCGACATGTTCCGGAAGGGACTCAAGGACCAGGTTCGCCAGCACATCGCCAGCACAGAGGCGAAGGATATGAAATTCGATGCCTACGTCAACTGGGTTTCCGAGACGGACGAGAAGCTAAGGCTCGCACACGCCTATGGACCAGTATCAAAGCCAGCGGCTACGCCCCGAAGCAATCCCGGCACCACTAGTTCAGCTCCGCGTACGATCCCGACTGCGGGCGCAAGCTCGACGAAGGATCCCAACGCAATGGAGATTGACAGGGTGCGCCGGGAGCGCAGGAGTAAGGGACTATGCTACTACTGCGGAGAGAAAGACCATTTGGTGAGCGATTGCCCAACGCGACCGCCATCCCGAAACCTAAAGGCTACGAAATCCACGTCCCCGTTGAGCCCATCGCCCCCCGCGCTCCAGTCGTTCGAAGAAACGCTCAAACGTATGGCGGAACAGTACGTCCAGAATGTGCAGCAGTCCGTGCTACAGAACGCATTCGCCGCCATGACGCCCGCCGCCAAGAACGTTCACAATCCCGAAGCCCCGCCCCCAGCGGATTTTCAGTAGGGTCGTATTGCTCAGTCGCGCCCTATACGACCCAACCGCCCTTGTGGCCGAAGAACTCTCTTAATAATGGTCCCTTGTATTTAACCATCTCTACAATAGACCGTCGTCTTCGACAACATTTGAAGTTCCCGGTACAGGTTAGCGACGGAAAGACGGATGCCTTAGCCACAGTAATGTTAGACAGCGGTGCGTCGGGAACTTTCATAAATTCCCGCTACGTTTCGCGACACGGACTCCAGACCCGGGACTTGGTAATCCCGATACTTTTGCGCAACGCGGACAATTCCCCGAACGCGATTGGACGCATCACCAAGGAAGTAGTCCTCAACGTCGAGATGAAAGGACACTTAGAACAGTTGACCATGGCCGTCGCGGATATTGGCGACGACGATATTATCATGGGGATCGACTGGTTGCGGCACCATAACCCAACCATTGACTGGACCAACGATGTGGTCGATCTCAACTGCTGCCCGCCCCAGTGTGACAACCAGCAACGCCTGGTCCCGCTTCCCCGCCTCGCCATAGCAGAAGAAGTCGAGACCCCCTGGGGGCCCGACAGGACCCAGGCCGAATGGGAAGCTGTCCCACCGGGATTTCGGTACTCAGAAAAATATTGGGACCAGTACCACGACGCCGAATCCTACTTCGTCACGACGGACGACCATTTCGCGTACAAAATTGCCGCCTCGTACACCCACTCCCAGGCCATCGCTGAGAAGTCTGCGGTGAAGGAAGGCGAGAAAACCTTCGAAGAACTAGTTCCCCCCGAATTCCGTGAGTTTGCCGACGTTTTCTCGAAAGTTGAATCCGAAAGGCTTCCACTGCGCAAGCCGTATGACCACGCCATAGATTTAGAACCCGGGAAGGTTCCCCCGTACAGCAAAATCTATCCCTTGGCCCCAGCCGAACGCGATGCCCTTCGCGAATTCGTTGACGAAAACCTGCGCAAGGGGTACATACGACCTTCGAAATCCCCTGCAGCGGCTCCCGTCTTCTTTATCAAGAAAAAGGATGGAACCTTGCGCATGGTAGTCGATTACCGACGACTGAACGACATCACCGTCAAGAATCGATACCCGCTTCCCCTCACGATGGAACTCGTAGACGCGCTGCAAAAGGCGAAGGTTTTCACGACTCTAGATTTACGATGGGGCTACCACAATGTGCGACTGAAGCAAGGCGACGAGTGGAAGGCTGCATTTCGGACTCAGGCAGGACATTTCGAACCAACGGTGATGACATTCGGGCTCACGAATGCCCCAGCGACCTTCCAGCACATGATGAACGATATCTTCAAAGACCTCATTGGAGTATACGTGATCATCTATCTTGACGACTTGCTAATCTTTTCCGAAGATGAATCGCAGCACGATGAACACGTACGGGAAGTCCTTAAACGGCTACGCGAAAACGACTTGTTCTGCAAACCCGAAAAGTGCAAATTCAAACAGACTTCCGTCGAGTATCTCGGGATGATTATTTCGCAGGGAAAGGTGGCGATGGATCCCGCCAAGGTACAGGCGGTCCTCGACTGGCCTACCCCGAAAAAGGTGAAAGACATTCAAGCCTTCCTCGGGTTCGCGAATTTCTATCGACGCTTCATTCGGGATTTCTCGCATATCGTCAAACCGCTCACGACGCTGCTGAAGAAGGACGTTCGCTGGGCCTGGACAGAAAACCAGCAGTTCGCTTTCGACTATCTCAAGCGCATGTTCACGACCGCCCCCGTCCTGATGATGCCAGACATGTCGCGACAATTCATCGTGGAATGCGACGCCTCTGATTTCGCGACCGGCGCGGTCTTGTCCCAGGAAGGCGACGACGGACTGATACATCCGGTCGCCTTTTTCTCGAAATCCCTCAACGATGCGGAACGCAACTACGAGATTTATGACAAGGAGCTACTCGCGATTATTAGAGCTCTTGACGAGTGGCGACATTATCTCGAAGGTGCGAGTCATAAACTCGATATCGTGTCTGACCACAAGAATCTGCTATATTTCTCTGAATCCCGAACGCTGACGCGACGCCAAGCCCGGTGGAGTCTGTTCCTCACTCGCTTCGACTTTACGATTCGCCATCGCCCAGGGCGACTCGGGGGCAAACCCGACGCCATGTCACGACGCGTCGATCTTCAACCCGAAGGCGAAGACAACACGGGACGGACCCTCTTGACCCCCGAAATGTTTCGACTAAAAGCAATTCGTCGGGGAATGACACAGGTACACGGGGATCAGGCCCTCCTACGACGCATTCGTAAGTCAGATCAGTATGAAGACAAACTGGTGGACGCAATAGAGTTGGTCAAGTCCAAGGCGCCTCGAGTCCTGACCAAGGAACTTGAGGACTGGAGCACCGAGGAAGGCCTCATCCTGTACCAGGGTAAGGTTTACGTCCCGAAAGACGAGACCATTCGCCGGGATGTGGTGAAGACTTACCACGACAGTCTCCCTGCCGGACATCCTGGACGTTGGAAAACGTTTGAGATGGTAAGCCGCAACTACTGGTGGCCCGGGATGTCTAAATTCGTAGAACGATACGTTTCGGGATGCGATACCTGCGCACGCACGAAGAACCGATCCCAACGCCCGGTAGGACTCCTGCAACCGAACGAAATCCCGCAGGGCCCCTGGCAGGCGATTTCGTGCGATTTCATCACCCAGCTCCCCCGATCTGAGGATTACAACGCAATTTTCGTGGTGGTCGACCGTCTCACCAAGCAAGCGCATTTTATCCCGACCACGTCTGACATTGATGCACCGGAAACTGCGGAACTATTCCTGCAGCACGTCTGGAAGCTGCACGGAACCCCCCGCCAGATCATATCCGACCGAGGACCACAGTTTGTCGCGCAGTTCATGAAAGCCCTTTTTTCCCGACTCGGTATCAAGGGTACCACGTCGACTGCGTATCACCCGCAGACGGATGGGCAAACCGAAAGGGTAAACCAAGAGCTGGAACAATATTTACGGGCTTTCATAGATACACGACAAGAAAACTGGGTCGGATTACTCCCAATGGCAGAATTCGCGCACAACACGAAAGCGCACGCGGCAACACGACAATCCCCGTTCGCGCTTGTCTACGGCTACAATCCCGAATTCACGATTGCCCCGAGCGACGGCCTGTCCACGGTCCCCGCCGCGGACGCACGACTACAGGAGCTGCAGCAGGCACAGGAAGAGGCAAGAGCGGCTTTGGAGGTTGCGGCAGAGCGCATGAAGCAGCACTACGATCAGGCCAGGAACGAGGCCCCGCAGTACGCAGTCGGGGATAAAGTATGGCTTGAGGCGACGAACGTTCGGCGACCAGGAGCGCGCAAATTATTACCGAAACGACTAGGGCCGTATAAAGTGAAGGCAAAGCTAAGTGACCTCACCTACGAACTCGAACTCCCCGCGTCGCTGAAGATTCACCCGTATTTCACGTATCGCTGCTCTCGCCATACCACGAAGACGACATTCCCGGTCGAACGCAACCCCCGCCGCCCCCAGTCGAAGTAGAAGGAGATCTGGAGTACGAGGTGGAAGAGGTTCTGGATGCTAGACGGTTTAGACGGAGATTTGAATATTTGGTACGATGGAAGGGATATTCGAGCGCGGAAGATACATGGATTCCCGCAAAGGATATGGGTAATGCAAAGGCTAAAATTCGCAGTTTCTATCGAAAACACCCGGACGCCCCTCGAGAAGTCAACGCTATCGAGCTCTGTGACCTGAGCAAGATTCAAGCTTGGCGCCCCGGAGTTGCGCCTTTGGAGGGGGGTAATGTCGAGATCCCGGGCTCCTTTTCTCATTTCCCGCACTTTCCCGCCAAGGATCCCGACATGAGCAGACAAACCCGCGGGGAGAATCCCGCCATTGGATTCCCCGCGCGAAACCTCATTCCCGAATCGCACGATCCCATGCTCACGTGACTTATCCCGCACCACCGTCCCGGCAACCATGCACGCATACACACACTCATTTACAACGACCCGCCACGGCACACGTACATTCACTTATCAACATACGCTCATTAATCCGTTAGTACCTCAAGGTGACGACCTGCAACAGTCTGGCATACCTAGTCTGGCTAGTCGCGGCCCCGGACCGGACGCTGACGTCCACGGACAGGCCGTAGCCATCTGGAGAGACGGGATAGACATGCCTAGCAGTGCGGTCGTAGCATGTATCGTTTGTAGTAGATAGGTGCGCATTGCGCAAGGACACTTAGCGTAGATTAACTATACAGTCTTTACGAAGTAGATAAATAGCTGTAGGCATCGTAAGGAGCACCCCACTTTTGACCTCTTGTGGAGTGCTTCCTTAGGTGCGATCTCTCTCTTTTCTCCTGTGTAGTTAGTTGCGCAATACTTACTTGTGGAGTGCTTCCTTAGGGATCCGCTTACTTGACGTTCAAAGCAGTGAAGAGTCCTAGCTGGCCTTGAGAATCCCGCGACGCGCCTGGATAGAATCCCGCGCGTTTCCCGCCTGAATTCCCACGCTCGTTCCCAGTCGCGAATCCAGATTCCCGAACGCGGGTTCTTGTCGCGAATTCCAGTTTCCCGAAACTGTTTCCCGCTACAATTCCCGACGGTCGTAACAGTTGCTAGATACACAAGAAACTGCAAACGTTTCTTGATTTCCTCGGGGTACCACCAACACCTCTCTCCGAATTAGATGAATATAGGCCCCATAATATAGTTCCGATACAGTGTTGCACGGGCTTGGATGTGGACAACGCAATGACTGCAATATATGCATCTTTGCCACAGGTACCAGCTAGGAGATTTGTCTCGATCGACATCGAGTGGGCAAGTGGCGGAAAAGGGTCCAATCATCGCGTAGACCTCATCCAACTCGCAGTTCAAAACCAGGTTTATCTGGTCAGGACGCATACTCTTACTGACCTTCCTCCTACGTTGGTGCAACTCCTTGGGGATGGTACAGTCATGAAAGTTTCAGCTGGAATCAACGGTATGAATAACTTATCTTTTCTCCTGCGAGGTGGCCAACCAGAAGAAATGGCAGGTGACGCAGTGCGTATAAAGCGCAAGTTTTGCACCTCTGTGTGCTCATGTGTCGATCTGACAGATTGGGCGCGCGTTGTCTACCCGGAAGTCTGGCCCAAAAACCCGACCTGGTCCCAACTGCTCTTAAACCCTCGTCTCTGGTTCCAGCATCCGACTCCGACTGTCAAGCTCGAAAAAATAGTGGGAGAAGTATTGAGGCTGAACGTCAAGAAGAGTAGTGAGGTCACGATGAGTGACTGGGCAGCTAACGAGCTATCAGCGGCACAAATACAATGTAAGTTATCATTTTGTTGCTCAAGATCAACCATCTTCAAGTTCTCACTTGCATGATCTGCTGTACTGGAATACTAGATGCTGCCATTGATGTTCACAGCACGTTTGCTGTAGCTTTGGCCCTGAGCCAAAGCCACCCACCCTTACCGGATAAGTACATCAAGAACTTCGAGGCTTGATCTAGTAGGCTGAGGCCCACCAGTAGCAGGTTTGACCAAATGTGCTTGAGTTATCGAGTAAATTGTTGTGCACATGCTCTTGTCTTTCAAAGTTGCCAGGAGATTCATGATTAAAATTTATTATTGAATTGCTTTTTTTTCCCGAATGATCACCGTAGTCTGAGGTATCAAAGTGGTTTGGAAGATGTCGCCAATGGTGTCTGTCTGCTGTGAGCAACCCAATGGATTAAATAGTTTTCAACACCACTATTAGTGCTTTTTCAAGACACTTCAAAGTTTTCAAGACAATTCAATATAACGCCCGGACGGGCCAGCTTTTTGCTGGCGATACCCGAACACCTCTGGGCGTTAAGTAATCACAAGCTACATATTTTACCCAAGCGGTGCAGCAACTATTTTTCCTCCAATAGTAGTACTATGTCAGTGGCAGATTTGTCTGCTCTGATGCATTATATTATTTTATTATATAGTCCAGTGTCAGAGCCAGCTTGTCCCCGTCAGGCTTCGCAATAACCTTCCGTACTCGCATTCCGCGCGCGCAAAGTAGTCCTCGCCTTCGGATACATCAGAGCTTGCTGAACCACGCCTTTCTAATTTCAAAGTGCGAGGAGGGAGCAGATGCTGCTCCAGAGGCACGAGTGTCGAATGGCTCCAAGCTCCAGGAGATCCAGTGATCGAGTTGTGTGGGCTGTCGTATGTGCTTCGGGTATCCCAGTTGGGTTGTGTCGGTTCTTCCCGATGTTCAGCTTCACCATCAGAAGGTCTCCATGCTAAAGAGCCAGCGATCTGACGACTAGTAAAGTTAATGCTACGCTTGTGGAAGTCTCCCATGCGCTGACGCCATTCAACAACCGGGAAACGCTGAACAGCCGAACGAGCACGCAAGATAGCATGTTCTTCTTCCGTAGACTTAAGCGCCATTTTTATTGTTTTCGTAAGCTGGGACAACATGTGTGCTGTTTGAACTCGATTCGACAGGGAACCACTGTGTTCAAAGTCAGATTGCAAAACATTAGAAAAAACGAATGCAAACTTACCCAACCAGGCATGAGACCGAGACCACCGTATGGAGGCGAAATAGTGAACTCTGGCTTTGAGTACACTCGGTTCGGGTACATCTCCATGAGACGAGCAAGCTTCTCCGCAGCGAAACGTCCATACAAGTCAATGACAGGCCCGACACAATTCAACTGAATCGAAGGGTGTTTTTCCAGTCTGGCATTAATAAATGAGCAAACATTCATTTACTTAGCAAAATAGGATTAAGAAATAACTTACAGCGAAGGCATCATGTCTGCAATAAGATCTACACCCTTTTGCTTCAACCAACAACCAATGAACACGAATAGATCTGCCTAAGGATCCTGTGCAATACCAGCCCACTCCTGAGCCTGCTGCTTGAACTCCGTACATTTCGCCTCTGCTTCCTCATCAATCTGAATGTCCTTGATTTGAACAGGCTGTTCGTCCAAAGCAGCAATAACCGTTGGGTCCGGATTCGGGAGCGAGTCGACATGCTTGAGTGTCCAAAGCGCCGGGTAACGCGCCCACGACCGTTTACCATACTGTCAGAGACACCAGCGACACCGATCGATTTCTGGTGCACATTGATGAAGGATGCTGCGGCGTGGAGCAAGTTGAACGTGTTTCCGAACTGAACGAACGTGCTCCTTGCTGATATTGAACACCGAGCACACTTCCTTCATCTCCTCCTTCGTGCGGAGTGGCCACAACCCCTGGAGCTCCGCATTGTGGAGAGACAGACAGATGGGGAGGACCTTCGGGAGCAGATAGATAGGTGCGAGCGCACTGTGGTAGTCATTAATGTGGTAGATATCAATCTGCGGGTAGCACCTAACGGTTGCTGCGATAGCCTGGTTCCATGTCGAGTAGAAGATAGCTGAGCTGATATCGTCATGCGCGCATGATACGGGTCCGCCTTTGTTTGTGCGCGGAAGACAGGCAAGTCGAGGACGATGTACGTGATGTTGTCGAGGACATGCGTCTCAACCTCGATAAGGTACGGGTCGCCGAAGATAATGACTTCGATAGGTTCTGCAGGTTCGCCAGCAGGGTACTCGATGTCTTTAACCTTTGGTACAACCTAAATCAGGTCGATATCCGACATTGCCTTGCCCATCAAATCACACCAAGACCACCGATCTTGACCTTCAACTTCCAATATGATCTCGTACTCCAAAGTCGCAATGAGCATGGTCCTCCGCTTATTCTTGTCTTCCGGCCAGCCAATGATGTCGCCTGTATGCGCGTGTCCATGGCTCGAGTGTTTCTCCGACATCGGCGCCACATGCAGGTCTTGCGCAGACTTCGAGCCCAGCGAGCCAATGACGGGGAAATTGTGCGAATGATCCGGCTTCTTTTCCGTGAGACCCCACTGGTTGTACTTGATCCCGTAGAAGCTCCACATGAAGATCGCCACTGCCAATGTACCAGTGACAACCGGGATCGACAGGAGCAGCGCGTACATGATAGCGCCCACAGTGCTCTCCCCACGCGGCTCGAGGCTCCACCGCATCGTCGCGTCATCTACGACCAGCGTACAACGCGAGATGCGGGTGCGGCGGAGCACTGACGTTCAAGTAGTTGGGCGCAGCCAAGTTGGGCGGGAGGCGGTCATGACGCCGTTGCCGTCCGTGTCACCGTAGAAGTAGTCATCGAAGCCAAAAACGTTGAGCTGTAGGTACGTCGGCCATGTACTCATAATTTCGAGCTCCCAGCGTCCGTCGGCGGTATTGTCCATCTGGAAGCTCACTCCTCTGTGGAAACCCCAGGTATTGAACGGACCACGAGCAAGGAACTGAGGAACACGGCACTGATGAGCATAGTTCCTGTCCGCATGTACAACAGTATAGGATGATGCAGCAATAGCAGACCAGCCTATTGCAAAATTGATTAGCAGATCACAGCACATACTAGTATAAGAGTAAGAGCACTTACATTGCACAATAATATGCTCGCCCGCCCACCAATTCTCATCATTGTCAAACAAGCTTTTATCTATGCTCGTCACATCCTCATACTAGTACGCCGTCCACGTCGTCCAGTTTTGACCATAATTCCAAAAGAACCTGAACATATCTGCGCCCAGCGCCTGGTGCGTGAACGTGTACTTCCCAGAACCCGAGTCCAAGCCGAACGCATCGTTGTCGTAGTCCGCAGAGGGGAAGATCATAGGATTGCGCGCGGAGCCCTTGCGCACAAGGAGATGGTCGCGTGCATTCGTGAACGAAGTGCCGTCCTGCGAAGGCGGGTTGTTCACAATGATGTCGATGATTCCGTCCGACGCGTTAGGAATCTCCGCACGCAAGGCAGTCCACAAGCCCAGTTTGATTTCCGTCTAATTTGAACATGGATGGTGGAGGAAGAGGCAATTGGCATTGCCGCACTTCAAGTTTTCTCAACTGGTTTCCTAATTCAAGTTTAGATGTAACAAAAATCGTAAAAATTTTCCAAGTCCCATGTTACTTGAGCACTGAAATCCTGACTTGCATTCTGATGTACTGAGAGATGGCTTGCATCCTGAAACACTCTTTATTTCAGTGAGTTAAGGCAATCAGTGTATTTTCAGACGAAGTAGCGACCCTTCAGACAGGTGCCAGCCAAATCAGGACGCGTCAGTCGCCGTAAGCAGAAAGTAGTTTCCCTGATGTACATTGGGCGGCGATGCTGCAGTAAATCACAATATAACTATTTTAAACAATAACAGTAGCCCAATCACAGATAATCTCGCCAAGACAGGACTAAAATATGTACAGGCCAACCGGCCGTCCCCTCCTCCCAAGCCAGATCACTCAGAAGCTATCAATCATCATGGGCGGTGTTGAAGGCTAATCTAACTTCAATCCGAGTTAAATACATCTCCTGCGAGCCCGACTCGGATCAGCTTCAAACTCCTTCCCCCAAACGACCCTTGAGCAACGAGTCTTTACTTTAGATTTACTGAATAGTTAGCGAAGTGGTAAACACCAGAATTGTGAGGAAATCATTATATTCATTATTAGGCCTTTGTTTTAATCTTCCACCCAGACAGTACATACAACAAGTAAATAGATAGAGATAGAGAACTATGTACGCATTATGGTTATGTTTAGCAAAGTCGCCGCCCTCGCTTGATTTCATTAACAACGGCAGGCGCGATGAAATGTCGAGTTGTTCATTGATTTCAGAATCAAGCCTCCGCGAGGCCCTGGTCGACGTACTCCTTCCACTCGCGCCGGATGATCTCCGCATGCTGGGCGTCCCGAGGCTTAATCGAGCACACGAACGGTTTTGGTTGGCTGTGAAGTGGGAAAGGAAACGCGTCAGCATACGAGATAGAAGGAAGAAAGAAATGGACGCACCTCCCAATAGCATTCCCGGTGTAGTCCTTAAAGTGCACAGGGATCTCCTCGCCCGTCTTCGGGTCAACGGCCTTGCCGAATGTGTAGTGCGCGAGAAGGTGCGCGACGACCGTGTACAGGAGCTGTGCCGCGAGGTGCATCCCCGGGCAATCACTGCAGGAAATCAGAATCATGCACAAATGAAAGAGAACTAGACGCACCGGCGCCCAAAGCCAAACGTGTAGTGCCCCTCCGTCATGGTCGACTTGTCGTCCCTGAACCGGTCCGGGTTGAACGTGTCGTAGTCTGGGTAGACGTTCTCGTCCGAGTGCATGTTGTGCGTGACCGGGAACACGAGCGTGCCTTTCGGGATCTGGTGCGAGTCAGCAGGAGTTAGAGCGGAAGTGCACAAGTAGACGCACGGTGTAGCCCATGAACTCGTCATCCCAGTCGTTCGTGTGCGGGAAACCCGTCGGCTCGACCGTGCGCCAGCGGAGGAGCTCCTTGACGCAGCATCTAGGACAGAATATGAGTATTTGGATCAGAAAGGGATGGTGTGAACCGCACTTCACGTAAGGCAGGTCGTCCTCGAACGTTGGGGAGCGGTTTCCACAGACACGGTCGATCTCCGCCTGCGCGCGCACCTGGACATGCGGGTGCAGAACCATTGCATGAGCGAAGACATGCAGGACAGCCGCAGTCGTCTCCGTTCTGCGTGTATTTCAGACACTCTGCTATCGACGGAAGAAAGAGGACTCACCCGCCCTCGAAGGTCTGGCCGCAGATGTACGCGATGTCGAGGTCCGTGACACCGAGCTCCTCCTGTCTGTCGAGCAGCTTCGTCGTGATGCACTCGATGGCCTGGCCGTTCTTGTACTTCTCCTTCGTCTCGTTCATGCAGCCCATGTAGAACTGTATATCGATTAGCAGGGGGCGAATAGATAAGAACGAGAAGACGCACAGCAGACTCGTCCAAGAACGCCTTCTTCGCCTCGACGCGCCACGGCGAGAGGAAGTCCGGGAGGTAGTCCAGGGCGGGGAAGAGACTGTCGATGTGAGCTTTGAGAAAACTGAAAGAAAGCTGGCACTTACTCAACCAAATGCGAGCCCGGACTCATATGATACACCTCGTCCTGCGCGATCTTCATCACCTTCTCGCGCTTCTCCTCGTTGCCGGGGTACCCGTACGCGGTCCAGCTAGCACAGTTCATCGTCAGCGTGCGGAAGAGGTTGACGAAGTCGCGCGCGCCGTCGGGGGTGAGAAAGCTGTGGCAGAGACGGCGGGCCTCGAGGGTGTGCCACTGGCGGTAGATGCCGATCTGGTTGGGGAAGAGCATCTGCATCATGGCTTTGCGCTGCGACTTCTGCGACGGGCATTGGGGGAGCAGTCCGGAGCGCAGCTTGTTGGACTGGTAGTCCGAGTAGTAGATGTTGTTCTTCCGCGAGGAGTAGTTCGCGCCGCGTTTGACGAACTGGGTGGTGGTGTCAGCTTATTATGGTGTAGGAGGGAGATGGGGACATACGAGTTCATGAACGTATTCGGGCTTGCTGAGAAGGATGACGTGGTTTGTTCCGAGTTTCAAGTGAACGATATCACCTGGTCGATCCGAGGTCAGAAAAGACTTCATAACGAAACGTGATATAGAAATACCATATTTCTTCTGCAGTTCCTTGTAGTACAACCAGTGATGTTCCTTTGGTAGCTGATGCAAGTTTCCTTCACCAATTATTAGAATATCGTTTTACATCTGAATTGGACTAACTCACCGATGAGCGGAAGACTCTTCGGACCAGGCGGGAACCTTTGCTTCTTGCCCGACGCAGACCAAAGGAGTGTGAGCAGCACAACGACGCCTGCGAGGCCCGCGATTGTCGGCCGTGTCAGCTGGAGGTTCAGATGTGCGAGCTGCGGGAATTCTGCCAACGCTGCTGCCAAGGTCGCACTCGGAGACGCCATCGTTGCTGCGAGGTGCGGTTCGAGGTATGTTCTTCTTTCCTTTCCCTCAGGTCATCTTTAATAGACGGTTTGGAGGACCGCGGCTCGCCTGGCCCGTCGATATCGTAGAGTGGGTAAGAATAAGACCCTGTTTGTAGCCCTGGGTGCTGGTCATGGCGGTGGTGAACGAGGGAGACGAGTAGTCGATGCGGCCGTCTGAGGCTGAGTTGCTGAGCGCGCTAAAGTCCAAATCGAACTCCCAACGCGTGCAGGGTCAGCGCGTGGACCCTGCCAGTGCCTTCAATCGCCGCAACGCCAACGCATTTTTATAATCGCGTTCACATCTAATCATTAACGTGAACTGAAACGTATATGCATTAGTAATCGAATGCAATGAAAGATTTCCATTGTCGTTACCAATCCAAAGTAATTTCAGGGGAGTTCGGTGTCGATGATCTTATTAGATGATCTTACTCAATCTTCTGTTTCATATGATCTGTATTGTGAGCGATGGGATTTATCGTACGGTACGTACAAGTCCATATCACATCAAATGAAAGAAGTCTTCTTGTTAGTACAGCTTGCTGGATGTGTACTGATAAGAATATGAGGTATGCATATACTCACACTCGGGTGGCACACCTAGGAAAGATGCTACTTTACAGACAAGCTATCGAAATAGACCAAAGGTTGCTGAATTTAAAGCTTTGGGGAATTTTTGCATGGACTATGGTGAGGAAAAGACATGTCTGTGGAGGAGGGATGGTGGTGGTAAGAGGGAGAG
Organism: Trichaptum fuscoviolaceum; assembly: GCA_910574455.1. Taxonomy (NCBI): domain Eukaryota; kingdom Fungi; phylum Basidiomycota; class Agaricomycetes; order Hymenochaetales; family Trichaptaceae; genus Trichaptum; species Trichaptum fuscoviolaceum. Next base: position 6,351,431 of record CAJSYZ010000002.1, on the reverse strand, counting down.
GGCATGTTGCACGACGCGTTCGCCGTACTTCGAAATCACGCGAGACAGAAAATGAAGTCCGATCAAACTCCGCCTCAAAAAGCAACATTGGCAATTCGACACCGAGCTCCTTCAAGTTGAGCCTTTGTTTCCCTTCTGCAGACAACTTAAAGATATCACTTACCTACTCCACTTTCCAGAACCTTACTACACTGAAATGGCATAAACAATATCATGAAACTAGTAGATCTTAATGATCTACAGAACCGATTGCTCCCATACAGAAGACATACTAACGTCTAGATACTAAATAACTGCAGACATATTAAAAGAATAGCTTTATCTCGGCAACACTGCTTAACTTCGATTCAGATATATAATCTTATAACGTTCAATATCTTCAGCCTCACAGATCTATCCAACCTTTCTCTGAGAGGATGTTTGCGGCCGCCTGAGTTACTGAGAGCGTTCAACTTTATCACGCTCAGTTGTCACTGATTCGTGCAGGGTCGGTGCATGGACCCTGCCTCAAACTTCCACTTCAGCTCGCCGCAACACCAGCGCTATCTTTTATCTCGCTACCCGCTTCGTCTTTAAGATCATAGCCATAAGCTCAAGTTCGAGGCTGGACCGCATATGTATGTATCACCAATTCACTATAGCAAAATCAACCCAGTTATCGTCACCGGTTCAGGGTATCATTAGCATGTCTTACTGTAACCTTCGCGTGCCCATCAGTAGTGGCAAACTCAACCGAGACGTCCTACACACGCATCTCCCTCTGGATTGCAACCTCGGTACCTCAATTCGGATATAACGCGCAGCTCTGCCACTGCAATTGTGATCGTGATGCACATACTCTGACGACTGTGGTGCCACCTCACCCTTGTCAAATACTACGATCCGAAAGGTTCAGACGAAATCATCCGTTGTTCGATCCCTTCAAGACTATGACAATCGCGATAAACTTCATCTAAAACGTTCGTTTTCAAGGTAGGGTATTATTGCACTACTATTAAGTGGATACTTCACCGCAGTTTACATTATTCACACGCTCTTTCTTGTTTCTTGCGAAGATCTGTACTCATCTGTCGTAGGACCTTCACTGATTTAAAACAAATAGATCAGAGCCTCATGATGGATAGTTATCCGAGTCTCATATAGACGCTGACCAATAGGGTATAAGGTCTTCCCCTGTCCAATGTTAACAACGACAGCTGAGCTTTCCTCGTATCCTCATAACTGTATCAAGTACATCACTATACATGCACAATTCAACCCAAGATACAATTCCATATGGCCTTGATAACGCATTAGTGCAGTATCAGGCCTTTCGAGTAAGTCTCATAGATCCACATGACTATCGTGGTCGTTGACGGCTTGCTAGTACGCAATAGGCAAGCTACTTTACAGAGACTGACGTCGTCCTTGTCAAGCTGACAATTGCTGAAGTCGCTAGCCTAGCACTTTCGGTAAAGTTCCTATCCATTAGAGAAAGCCACACTTGCGCTCAAGCTACTATACAGTGCTATGACGTATTCTTGACAATGACGGACGAAGTATGTGAACTTGTCTATCTCAAATACCACCATGCCTAATTATGACCTACGTATATAGATCATTCTCCTTTGGCCAGCACGCATGAGTGTCTCTAAGATTCTCTACTTTCTAAATCGATATTCTGGAATCCTCAACACGGCACTCGCCTCATATGGTGTGCAATTCATATTTTAACCGCTGTCGTAGGATTAACAACCACCTAGCTCTTGTTGTTGGCGGATCTACGTCTGTGAGCGAACTTCTCATAGACGAAGAGAGGTCATGATTTAAGCTTTAACAGTTCTGTTCAACTTCTTTGAAAGTATCCGGCTGTGAGTAGGACCTTAGAGGGTCCTGAACGATTTCACATTATCTTCTTCACAGACTTTGTAATTTTTGTCATAGACGTTGCTGCAAGTAAGTTTTATTTGAAGTGTATCGGTAGCACTTCGCCCTCACGCTCCTGCAAAGCGGTCATGACACTACGCTCATGGGCTGCATGTGGCCGTTCCCAACTTGTCATGGTAACTTTTGCTTTACTTATATCAGTGCGTTCTATTCGGGATATTGCTGTATGTATCATGAAACGAATAGGTTTAAAGAGTGCTACTGCTGCATCTGGATATTTCGACACCATGAATTATGACGGAGGGTCATGTACGTTTAATCTCCTTGTCATCCTTTTCCTCCCTATAATATTAATTTATCTTTAGTTTTCGAGGTGTCAGGATTGAGGGGCTGCATAGCCATTGTTCCCGATCAGCCAGAATATGTGGAGTTCATAATTATTATCTTTACGGAGTTCAGTAAGTAATTTTCTTAATCTCAGCTTCTGTTATTGCAAGACACTGAACTGAGATATCTGAGCATAGTCTCCCTTGTTCTACTTTTACGGAAGGTGCTATCAGGTGAAACATCATACAATCACTCTCAAGCGACCAGTCGCTTAACTCTGCAAAAAGACAATGATTCAAAGAGCTCTATCATCCTGAACGTTCTATACCGAGACGGTGAGCTATTTTCATCAGCAGGAAGGAATCTAGCTCTAAATAATAATCCACAGGTATTCTCTACTTCGTCTCAATAATTTGTTTGTGATAATCAGGGCCCAAGCAACTTGATTTGACAGTACATTCTTCATAGGTGTTTCTGTAGTGAACTTAGTTGTCCTAATTGCCGGCCCAGTAAGTGATCTTCTCGCAGCTCAATTTCCGGATACTCACTATGATGACTATACAGAACGAGATCAAGCTTATGTTCATTGTGTGAGACAAATCAGGTATTTTATAGTACTAGCATATGCTTATCATATTTTAGGATCCAGCAAGTTCTGCATAGTTGCTGCTGCACACGTATCCTTCTGCATATCCGCTCATCATTCACAAACAACGGAGCAGAGTCCAGAGTCGGATTTGTCGAAAGCTCATTGACTAGCATAGCTTTTGCCTAATGTCGGTCAGATATCAAGTACATACTTATTCAAGTATCAAACATTGTGTATTTAGATAATTAGGCGAAACGCCGAGCTAACCAGAGTAAGATACGACTGTATAACGTTAATGCTCTATGATCATCAGGAAAAAGTTTTTAAAATGATAATATGAATACATACGATAACATACAATATAACAGGTAAAATCATCCCTAATGTATCTCGGGTTCCAGTATCAAATATATTGACCTTATCAGGCACGTAAAATTCAATACAAAGTGTGCCATGATTACAGCTACTATCTTAGGCAATCAGCATTATGGCTCTTTTATTCCGTAAAATGCAATACATGGCTTAGCAGCCTGTTAGGGTTTGTACCGGATTTCAGTGTTTGTATTGCGCATATAGTGACTAAAATTTAGTATATATGCTGTCATTATGGTGACCTATGTAATTAATTCTGCCGCAGTTAATGGGATTATGTAGTTTACATACTCTAGCTTTCATTGTAATGTCTAGCAGCATGGTAGCGATGACACCGTAATGTGTCGATGATAATGCATGATAGCGATGCTGGGAGCTATCTTTAGATACAAGGCACCACGTCATGACAGCGATGCCAATGAATGATGGGCCCTGATCATGAATTCTAGGCCAAATATAGTTTATATTTAGCTACAAATGACATCAGACTGCCGGCTCTGATGACAAATTAGTACTCCTTATAATCAAATTTACGTTACATCAGGTCTATCGTTGGGTATCTACGCTGGCTTGCCGACAGCTCTTTTATTTAATTCTGGCCGTTGCCAATGGCTGATGATAGTTGATAATAAATTATATTTGTTTTAAAATGCTACAGTACATTACACATTATACTACATGTCATCCAGACGTACCCCGGAGACGAGGTGCGTCTGGGTAACGCTGCGGAACCATCGAGGAATGAATGCGCTTTCGTACAGTGCGTTGACTTCAAGATCCTTGTGATCCCTCCCACGGAAGAGCAACTAGTAACGCAAGGCGCAGTCAGCGTGGGTCATGGTGTAGAGCATAGTAAACTCACCCTGCCAAAGACAAGCTCGTAGAACATGCCGCCAACGGAGAAACTGTCGTAGTGGTCGTCGCGGAGCATCTCTGATGCTATGTATCCCGCTATGCCACACTTGCCCATATTCCTGGGCCAATAGTCTTTGTCTCCTTTGCCTCGTCCTTACTCTTGTCCTCGTCTTCATCACCCCTGAATCATCTAATAGTCTCTGGGAAAGGTATCTCACCGAGCACCTTGCGAAGTTCCTGGAAGACCGCCTGAGTATCTGGGGCTGATGAGCAGCAGCCACCCACGATGAAGAGGACACCAAGGTAAACCTTGCCGGACTTGATTTTGATGAAGGTTAAGACAAGTTTCTCAGTGATCTTGGGCCGAAGGACTGAGAATCTCAATTTGAAAACTCACAGGACAAGCGCTATGACATTGACTGCGGCAGGGTTGTTTGACCCGCAAAGGAACTCCATGAGGGCGTGTACTACGCTAGCAGCGACTCCTGAGAACTTCAAGGCGAAGACGTGGATGGATTGGATTAATGGTTGATGGTACACCTGAATCTAGATAACCTAGATTAGTCTATGCATATTTGATGAAGAGAACACAACCCTTTTCGTAGTCCTCATTCATCGTTTGCTGCGGTTGCTTCTTGAGGAAAAGCACAACCTCCTCAACATTACGGCTTGTGACCATTGCCAGACTAGCCCCAATAGCCTTTCGGCGTACCTCGAGATCGGGGCTATCGCTTACAATCAGCATACAGACAATAGACCACCTATTGACTATTACCTCGAAAGGACACGAAGGATATTCATGCCAGGCAAATCCATAATGTGTTCCTGCTTTGACGGAGGGTTTCAAGTCTGTCCAAGACGAGGAGCTCAATGAAGCAAGAAGCGGCGGCTAGGATAATGTCAGTGCAGGAAGAGCACAAATATTGGAGTACCTATAACAGCAGCAGCGTTTTGTGTTAAGCCAGTAAAAGTTGTCGCTGCCTCGTATTTTACTGCATGCGATGATGCAGGCAAGAGCTCAAAAATGCGCCGAATATACCGTGCCTATTCTATCAAATGAGCGAAATAGGAATCAATCAATGAATGCGTTGCTCACCCGATGTGCCGTGTCGTTTCTACAGTCCAGCCTTATCACCTCAATAATGCTCAGCTGAAGTTGCTCATCCATGCTCGAGATCTGGTCGAATACCCACAGGATGTACTCCAACGCCTTAGGCGTCGCACAATTTGAGAAGAAGACGAAGGTATTGCGCTTCCATGTCGCATCACTCTCTGCGGCAAGGTGTGGACACTGTCTTGAGGCTCGAAGTCCAGGCTTGTGTGACGTACTACAATGCTCCGCATATAGTCACACTCGGGTGGCACACCAGTAATTCATCAAAAAAAGGATACTAAATATGATTAGAACTTAAAAACAGACCATTAGCACCAACGACACAAAATCCAAAGGCCATCCTGTAGATGGGTGGGGATCGGCAAGAATGGATGGCGGACGAGGAAGTGGTAGGAGAGAGAGAGTGGGGGACGGGACACGTTCCACGACACGTCACTGTAAGGTGAGAATTAAAACTCCGCAGCGTCACGCCACCCCGGGGTGCAACTTGAAGTTGCTAAGTCCATATCGATTTCCACCCGACAGAACCCTGGCTCTTAACTGGTCTTCACGACGGCACCGTCAACATCTACAATCATGAACCAGCGCATTGAAACTTTCGAAGTCGCTGAAGTCGCTGTTCGTTGAGTGCAATTTATTCCATCACCGGCTCGGACGACTTTCAGCTACGGGTCTTTAATTACAACACCCAAGTGAAAGCGACTGCATTCGATGCCCATCCTTACTATGCGCGACGCCTTGTTGCTCATCCTACGCTCAGCAATGTGTCGACGGGCTGCGATGATATGACAATCAAAGCATGGGACTGGGATAAGCAGTGGAAGTATATTCGGGTGCGTACATCACCTCTGCAAAACTAAACCTCATCTAATTAGCTTTGAAGATATTTGAAGGACACACACACTACATTATGAATCTTGTACTCTACCCCAAGGACACCAATACCTTCGCCTCTTCTTGTCTTGACCGCACCGTGACGATTCTGGAACTTGGGCACCTACCGCTTGGAGAACACCTTCGCTACGCTCTTGAACGCGTATGGTGTATCGCCATTCGGCCGCAGGGAAATGAGGTTGCCGTGGGGTACGACGAAGGTGTGGTCGTTGTCTAACTTGGCTGTGGCGAGTCTTCCTACAGCATGGACCCATCAGGTAAACTGGTGTACACCCGCAACACGGAAGTCTTATCCGCCAATCTCCAAGGCGTAGCGGAAGACGAGACGCCCGAAGGACAGCGCATCCCGCTGGCCGTGCGAGAACTTGGTACGACGGAGATGTTTGCGACGTCCCTTCAACATTCGCCTAGCAGGCGCTTCATCACCGTGGTCGTCCCGGACTGTTTGTTCGCTGCGGCTCAGGGGGGAAGAGATCAATTGACCACACCATAGCTACAGGTCCGAGGGAGTTCGACAGATCGACAACAGTCTTTCGAAAGATTGTAGTATTGCGTGGAACACCATTAGGACCCATACGACCCGCTGCAGCCATTCGCATAGTATGCACAATTGTACTCTGTTGAGGATTTAGGTGTAAAGGCTGCCCAGAGTGCGCAGGTGGCATGCCGTATGTACTTATACGTTGGCCAGAAACAAAAGCAGGATTGGGTGGAGGAGCACCTGGATGCGGGCGGAAGAGTGCTTGCTGAGGGGTCAACTGAGCCAGAGGACGAGGTATTGGGATTTGGTGAGGTTGCAACTGTGCAGGTTGAGGTTGATGAGGTGAGAGCCGTTGTTGTGGATGAGAAAGGTCATGAGGAGCATCCGGTCGTTGCATCTGCCTTTCGTGTAGCCGGAGAGGCTGCGTCAGGCCTATTGCATATTCGGAAGCTGTTGGTGTCCTTGGATCGCCACCTACTGGCAACGAAGTCGTCGATAAATCAATCGGAGGGTTCTGAAGCACCGAAGCAAGGTCCGCCTTGATTTTGTGCATCTCCCGCGTCACGTCGGTCGAAGTCGAAGCAACGGATGGCGCGGCGCTCTCGACGCTTGCTGATGCCACCGAATCAATTGAAATGCGCGATTTGTCTGCTTCCATGGTTTCATCGCCCATCCTACTCTGATCGGCAGGGACAACCTGGACATGTATTTCATCATCGTCTTCCACAACGATTCCCTTCCCGAAGCCATCTATTCCTAGACTAGCTCCTAGTATAGGGCTTGAGCCCGGACTAAGGCTACGCTCAGTCTCAAGTTTCTGTCTGAGTGCCGAAGCAGCACCCGCAGCAGCACGATTACCCGGACTGACGCCTGAGGGACTCGAGAAAGAGGAGATGCTTGGATTAGGACTGATTAGTGGTGTCCCGAGGCTCGTAGCGCGCGAAGACGACTCATGCGGAGAAGGGAAATTGGTGTGTAATAACGGAGAGGGCTGAGGTGAGTGAACTGTGCCTCGATTCTGTTTCCCCGAGAAAGATAACGGAGTGACTGTAGGTGTGTTGAGTATAGTCGGGGATAAGAGCGCAGCTGCTGGGGGTGGGTTCGAAACAAGATTAAGAGGCGGAGGGACATGTTTGCCCTTCCTGTCCTTATCGACTCTGCCTTCGCATCTGGCTTAGCGGCAGACCCCAGCGCCCCGCAAACGTCGTTCTCACCAGCAGGATGCTATCGACAATGCTGGCGAACCTGTCAATGGCTCGGTCTTCGAGAGGCTTGAGGCTGCCCGGAAAACGCATGATCCCGCACGCATTCTTGCAGAGGTGATGAACCTACGCACATCCATCCATCCCCGAATGTGCGCGAATACAACATGGCCCTCAGCCTGCTCCTCTCATCACGTACGCCTGGACAACCGATAACCGTCATGCTGGAGACGTACAATGAGATGCGTTCTCGTCAGATTCCGCCCAATGTTCGCACCTAGTACAAGACGATGGTTCTGGCACTGTGCGAGCGTGACAAGGAGGTTCAACATGTCATCGGTCAGCTCGAATGGCAGCAACGACGGCGTGAATTCATTGCCAAGGGAGGCTCGCTGGATTTCCAAGAATTGGAGCAGCTTCAATTGCTTCGTAAGGAAGATAACTTTGGCTCAGCATTGTTAATATTCGAAGCTGTCCAGATAATTTATCGTGATGGGAAAAAGAGGGATCTACCGCTCGGAAAGGAAACTATCATGTTCTCCTCCGTTCTTGCGCACTTCACGGTAATGTTGATGCTGCAGTTCGCATCTGGACCCATATCGAAGACATCCCCCATTTCCAACCCGATGCGATGCGCTATTTCCACCCGCTGAGTACCTACGTGTCTACTGGCGACATAGAATCAGCACAAGACGTGTTCACGGACTTCCGTTTGACCTCAGCCGAAGGTCGCGTCTCCTGGGACATTGCAGAAGGCGTCGAGGATCCTTCGACGCACATTCTTAGCGATGACGTACGCCCCGGACAGGCGCGTGCCGCGCAAATGCTCGTGTGGATAAAGATGGTCGAGGCATATTTCTTTGCGAAACAACCGGTGAAGGTTATCGCACTTCTCGAGGAAATGATGGACACGAAAGCAAGCGTTCTGTTCGGCCCGGCCGATGTACCCCCTCCTTGCACAGCGGTCTATACTGCCTCATAACCGGGTTTATACGGAACGATGACATACACTCGGCCCTCGCGTGGTTCGATCGGATGCTGAAGCAGGACACAGTGCACGCTTTGAAACCTTCGCTGCGCAAACCGCGCCCCAATCAAGCAGCCTGGAACACAATTCTGAAAGCACTGGCCAAGGAGAAGATGCTTCCCGAACTCAACCGTCTATACCGCTCTCTGCTGGATGTTGCCGATCGCGACTGTTTGCATATCAGCGACTACGACCGGATCGCCGTCTTCGAGCTCAATGATGAGCATCTCAGCCTCCATCCTGATCTTCCTAAGGAGGAGTTCGACGAGCTCCTCGACCGGGTGCTCAATCTGGAATACCGCGCAGGTGCCATCCCGTATTCGCTCGGGCGCAGCCACCACGATTCGTTCATCGCCTTCCTCGGCGTCTTGTCCTAGCGCGGTCGCTACGCCGATACCTTGCAGCTTCTCGAGAAGTTTGTCCAGTCAGGCGTGCAGTTCCTCGATGACGCGAGGGCGTCTGGCGAGCTCGATGCGCAGATGATCGTCAGCAGACTGCGAGGCCTGCAGTCGGCGCTGCACAGCGCGATGGACAGAGTCCTCCTTATCAAGTACAAGGATGGGAATTACCGCACTCATGCGGTAGATTTCGTCACTCGCATCGGCTCAGTCGTGACTAGATTGGATTTGCTTCCCGACATTCGCGCATGCACGTCGATCTTGCAGGCTTACAGCGCAGCTTCGCCAAAGGAGATGTCCGGTCTGTCCACGCAACAATGGTCCTTCTTATCCAATGTTGTGGCCGCATACGTCGAACTTCAGACCAGAGGTGTCGTTGAAAAGATGAGGAACGGTATAGCAAAGGATTTCAGCGTCAAAGATCTGACAGACTTCTTCACCGACGTTGGGAAAACGGGTGTACAACCTCAGACGCTGGGCGAAGACGTCTCTCGTAGAATTATCGCATCAGTGCTGCTGAAGTATGGAAAGAGCGGTGCGCGCGAGATCGTCGCAAAGGTTCGAAATGGAATGCCTTCCTACCCAGCAATCAGTCCATTGCAGCTGAAATCGCTTCTGAGGTGGAACTTGAGGCTGCAGAGCGCCCGCCAAGCTCGATCAGTTCTTCAGCCGCAGCGTCGACTATAAACCCGAAGGTGACACCCCAAATCGCTACGAATCTGGTGCCGCCAACGACACTTTCCCCATGCCTGACGTGGCTGGCCGACTGATAGCTACCTTCGGGCGCATGAACGACACGTAGAAGGTGAACAGGCTGTACCGGGACGGACAGCACGTGCTGAAGGCTCTCGAGAGCAACAAAGAGAAGCAGTCCATGGGCTGGTATTCGATCGAGGACGCTATGATAGCCGTTGTACCGTAGCTTATAAAGAAATAGAACCCCTTCTGATGCTAATGTTAAGACAATTGTGTGAAAATGTAGCTCATATAACCTTCATACAAACAACTATCTGACTGGTATGTGAATACAGTAGATTTTAAGACTCTTATATTTGATTCTAGCTGTATCTAATAACTACATCAGACCGATAGCATACCTATAATCTAATTACCAGAGTGCTGGCAGTACGACAGAGGCCTTGTCAGATGGCAGCATGATGATATCAGATGATATGCTGCCGTCTGCATGGCAGCTCCCTGATATTGCTAAATCGGGACGACATCCGATTATATACGCCGGAATCGTCCGAAATCGGCTACCATTTGGGAGCCTTTTTCCCGATGATCCATAACCATCCAGATGCAAGAAAAACTACGCCCTCGGTGTCAGAACAACTGGCAACTTCCCTTTCTTCAGCATAAAGTATTTCTCAGTCTCCTCCTCCCACCGCCTCGGGTCGTACCCGCGCACGGAGCGGATCTCGAAGCGCTGCATCAAGAGCGCGACGACCATGCGCATCTCGACAAGCGCGAGGTTGCGCCCCGCGCAGTTCGCAGGCCCTTATGAGAATGGGATGAATGTCGCTGTGTTTGTCACGACCTCCAGTGCGTTCGGGTTTGAGGATTTCTCGGAAGTGGAGGCACCGCCACCGTCATGGAGGGAAGCCGCTCCTACTACTTCAACCTGCGCTTGCGTTTGAGACGGTGTGCTTTTTGACGCGCTAGAGTGCAGCCATCGCTCCGAGAAGTAAGCAGAGTCCGGAAGCTGCGGAGAAGAAATTCTCGTCATGAGCATGTAAATACCAGATAGGAGGACATTAGTTCTCGAGGGTTTCAGGCTCTAATAGATGAAGTTACTGGGAGCCGACTCAAATGTCCCGCTGCTCTTCTCAGGTGCTCGCTGCAGGGTGCTCGAGACGGGTGTCTGGAAGCGCATCGCTTCGTTGATATGTATATACAAATAAACTATTAGATTTGAAGGTCTATAATCACATGGGGCAAATAAAAGCGAGAAAAATAGTCTTACATCTCGGCGTTCAGGTACGGCATCTCCGCCAGCAGGACATCGAACGGATCACCCTCAGCGATGGGGACGACACAGTCGACCTCCTCCTGCAAGCGATCATAGTACTACACATTTAAATGCACAAAGCGGAAGAGCCCACTCAGGACCAATGAAGTTGTGTCCGAGCCGGTGATGACAGCGAGTACGCCGTCCGATACCACTTCTTCATTCGTGGGTGGCTCCCGTGACCAATATGCTCCAGAACTTTGAGACTATCGCCAGGAATGTGCCGGTGTATCTGGATAGCTAGTGGAAAGGGGAAATGCGGTAGAGGGTGATGGGGGAGAGAAGGGTTGCTTAGAAGAGTAAGAACAATGTATGTATAGTTGATGGCTGCGGGTAGTCTGAGGCTGCACAGATAAACAATAATCAGCATCGTGTGTTATATGTTCGTGTGGTGAGATAGATATGCATAGGTATGTACTTGATCAAGGTGCTGTAGTCCCCATATCGCTAAAACACGATTTCTCGCCGGTCTAAGTTTGCCATCCAGGGCGAGCCATGATGGCGGCCAGCGATTAAAGTGATAACATAGCAGCTACCGTTCCCGTATGGAACACTAAAAGATGATTACTTGATGATGGGGCGAGATGTTGAAGAAACGCTTTCAAAGGCAGTCTCCTACCCAAACCCTCCCACGGTTCGGAAGAGGCCGAGGCCTCAGGGTCCAGGTAAAGTTGAGGGGGACCCATTTCCTCCCGTAGGGAGGGTCTGGCTTATAACATTTTAGCCGAGGCCCGACCATCGTCAGGGTTTGGCGTCGGGCACTGCTTACCGTGGGAATGCCGGCTTTTGGGAGCTTCGGTATGAGCTCAAACAACTTTGGTAAATGGGACACAGTTGAATGGTTTTTAAGACTATTTATACCGACTAGAAATAGTTATATATAATATGTAGCTGCTGCCCAAGACCTTAAAATCTAACAAATGATTATTTTGTCAAAAAGCTGCCCAAGTGCACTGTTCCCACGAAAACAATGGGCGGGAGGTGGACCCTGACGATGGTCGGGCCTCGGCTAAAATGTTATAAGCCAGACCCTCCCTACGGGAGGAAATGGGTCCCCCTCAACTTTACCTGGACCCTGAGGCCTCGGCCTCTTCCGAACCGTGGGAGGGTTTGGGTAGGAGACTGTTTCAAAGGCAGAATTTGTGTTAAACCTCGAAACAATGACTTGAAGCATGGTGACGTAGGTAAACTTCCGAGCTGTTCTGAGTTTCAGGTTTTAGGCGGAGCTCATATTCACGTGATTACAAAGTATCGCGACGCGTCGTGGAAGATGCTCACTCCCCACCTCCTCTCCCTCTTACCGCCACCATCTCCTCCTCCTCCAAAGACATACTTTCTCCTCGAAATAAACCATCACATAGATGCATTAAACTTGAAATGCAGAGGCTCTTGGTATATCTCGATAACATGTCTGTAAATTATGACTTCCCTAGTGATTCGCAGGTGTGCCACCCGAATGTGAGTATATGCATACCGCGTACTGTATTCGGTGCAAGCTAACAACATTAATGACAGTAGTCATCCAGCAGCATGAACTAATAATGATCTGTCTTTCCTTTCTAGTGATGTATTTCTACGACAAATCCTTCACTCACGATCCGATCATACAAAAAAAAAGAGTTGTATTGATTGATAATGGCGCGAACCAATAAATGACCGACAAAAAAGTGAGACCCGTAATTCAAATTTTACAAGAATACCATCACAATCCCACCGCAGTCAACAGCTTCGCAAAGTTCGGCGTACCAAGACCCGTGACCGGGTCCCAGCCTTTCACGGCCGGGAACCCATTGGTATTGCATCCCGGGTTGCTACCGGTGGTGACATCGGTGAGTGCCGCTGCACCCGTCGCGGAGTACAAGAACGGGTTGAGGAACCCGAGCGGCGCCTTGCCTGCTGCGATCAGGCGGTCATTCAGGAGCGAAATCACCGACGCGAAGATCGGGCTGGAGCAGCTCGTCCCCGCGACGGTGCCCGTCTCGCCGCCGCTCACGATCTCGACGTTCTCGCCCTGCGCAGAGATATCCGGGAACGCGCGCCCCGTGCGCGTGAACTTGCCCGAGTTCGTGTTGCCGAGCGTCGTGAGGTACGCGGAGACGGCGGACGCCTGGTACGACGGCTGCGCGAAGATGTTCGAGAAGCCGCCGGAGGAGAAGGTCGCGGCGGTCTCGGGCGCGATGCCGGTGGTCGCACCGACGGAGGTCATGAAGGGGCAGCCGGAGGGGAAGGTCGGCACGAAGGTCGTGCAGCGCGCGGATTGCGAGCCGGAGACGCCGCCGTCGCCCGAGGCGAAGAGGATGGAGGTGCCGCGGGCGCCGAGTTGCATGTACGCATTGCACAGTTGGCTAAAACAATCTCATTAATGAAATCATACGAACGCAGGACGCAATTGGACGTACTTGGCGAGACTGCTGGAGATTGTGTTCTCGTTCTGGCCGTATGAAGTCGTGAGGACGTGCGGCGGGCTGGACTCGCCGAGCAGGAAGTTGATGATGTCCAAGAAGCCGCCAAGTGCGCCATCCTTCGTGTTCTCGCCTACGGAGATGAACGTCGTCGGGACGCCGCTCGCCACGCCAATCGTGTACTGTATGTCGAGATTCGCCTCAATGCCCGCCTCGTTCGCGCCCTGGGGGTTGCTCCCGCCGTCGAGCGTCTGCAGCGTGAACGTCGTCGCCGAGCTCAGGTCCGGGCGGTTCGCCGTCAGGAACGAGCGCAGGTCTGCGGTCTGCGCGAACTGGTCGATGAACCCGGAGACGCCGAGGACGTTGGACGTCTGTGTGGCCTTGGTGGTCGGGATCCCGTAGAGCGCCTGGAGGCAGGAGGGCGTGATGGTGGTTGCGCAGGACGCGGGGACGGCGCGGGTGGTGAGGTTCTGTGCGACGGCGGCGCTGTGCAGAGGCGAGGAGACGACGGGGAGGTGGGCGAACGGATTGTCGAAGCTATTAATTGATAGTAAGTGTCACTTCGTCATTGTAACATGGCTGTAGATTCTGATTTAAATTTGCTATCAGGGAAGGAAGGGTCCAAAAATAGGGAATGAACTGAAGGCAAACGCTCGATCAGGGGAGCAAGAAGCAGTGTACGCTTCGCCGAGCATAGAGTGGAGAAGCCATCGCGGGTGTCATGATCAAGCAAGGTTCGCGCAAGAATAGACCCCGCGTAGAAGCACACGAAGTATCGAAGAAGAAGAGAGGACGTACGTGATTGTCGGGTGCACAAGGTCCAAATGGCCCTGGAGCTCCGTCGGGATGGAGTATGCAAGCGTGCGGACCATCTGCTTGCCGGTCTCGGAGTGCTCGAACGTGTGGAAGTCGGCGGCGAAGATGTCGTTTGCCTGGCTCACGGGGATTGTGAACGCAAGCCAGTCGCCTGCGGGCGAGATCGTCTGTGCGCTGATGCCGTGCGACGCGAGGAACGAGTTCACAAGGTCAACGGAGGTGGAGGACGGCTTGACGAAGGCTTCGACCTGGGGAGGCTCTCAGTTGCATGAACAAGCGTAGGGGAAGACACTGTACCTCCTCCTTGGTCAGGTGCTGGCCGTACAGCTCGCTACCCGGGGTCGAGACATCGAACAGGGCCTTCTCGAGGCCGGCCATGTCGCCCTGGACGAGGGCGATACGGAGGTTGAGCGTCTGCTCGGCGGGGGCAGCGCCCTTGGAGACGAAGCCATCTGGGATTCCCTGGCGCTGCTCGTGCAGGACGAGGTTACGGAAGGCGGGGCTCGCGGCGCCAGAGGCTATGGCGACGAAGGATGCGAGGAGGAGGAACTTGAGCGAGCGGAGGACACGCATGGCTGGCTTTCTGAAGAGGATTAGGAGTAGGAGTGAGTGCGAAGTGGACCCGGGATGGAGACCTGGGAGAAGGAAGGTAGGACACGGACCCGTCTCTGTTTTATACATAATAACAACCGCAGAAGCCCAGAGAGCAGCAAGAGCGAGATGGGTACTAGGGGATGCGATTGCGAACCGCACAGCAGGTTGCGAGCCGGATACTGATGCTATTCGCATGGCTGATGGCAGTTCCGAAGATAGAAAAACGAAAGCATGCAGCGAACGAAGAAGAAGCCACCTCTGCGTTGTATGTTCCGGTCGTACGGTGAGAACAACGAGATGAGTCTGAGTCGCGAGGCGCGTGGTGTGCGTGCTGGCGGGCGTTGTAGTGAAGCGCACCTCCATCAAAATTAGGAGACAACATATCAAAAAGAAGCGCGATTCTCAGGCTGCAACTCAGTACAACAGCAACCATGCTTTCCTGCCATATATCTGTGCATTCCTTGGTCCATTTCATGTGGTGTTCAGATCGGAAGCAGCGTCAAAGCCAGCCCGGGGCTCGTTGGATAGGATGAGGAAGAAGATAAGAGTCCCAAAAATACTGGCGCTAGAGGACGATCTGCGTCTGGCACGTGCCCGTGACCCGTCGATCTTCTGTCTTTCCCACAGGCGACACTCCTTTGTCTTCTTTCCACTCTCACCACCACTGCTCACCATATGGTCCGTGCATATTCTCGTTCGCAGCTCCGAGCTCTATACCCGCGATGCAGAATCAATAAGCAGCCCGCCGCTAATCAAGCGTGCGTCACGACAGATGCGGCTGTATATCTAACGCGAATCAGTCATACCGGCTTCTGTGGCTTCTTTCGAGCTATGTTCAATATATTTCGCATTCCTCCATCAGATTCAAACGCTCTCTATTATTATCCGTCATGATTCGTTGGCCATTCTGATATTCGCCGGCGCCGGAGAAGGGAAGTCGTTACTCTCGTCCGATGATCTTGGCGTTCTGGCTCGTATGCTCTCGCCGAATAACCTCAGCCCCGCACCGGCTTCCATACCATTCCTGGGTGTCTGACTCTCATATTGCTGACGAACAGAGAGGAGAGGATTAACAAGCACTGGGACTTGGCTTATCCGTCCAGGAATGTGGCGACAGCAAAAGTTCAAGACACGCATGCGGCACCCGTAGAAGGCTCTCTCTCTCAACAAATGCGACGCACAGCTAACCTGCATCAAAGGCAACAAACATCATTACAAATTGAATCGAAGACATCGTCGCCAATCTCACTTGACCGCCTTCTGCCCACTGTGACTGAGCTTGCTATTTTTGGTGCGTCCACTCCTTTCAAGCTATGTTCATATGCATTAATCAGACATTCTATTTATGGCAGTGCAATGCGTTGGCTGTTTTGAATCTCTCCGGGAGGCGGTTTGAGGCGCATGCACCCGCCGACAATCTCTTCCCTTTACAAGACGTTATTCCTTTCCTAGCTCCCTGGTTCCCATGCTGCACACTGTAGTCGGAGATAAAGTATGAAAGGATTTACAGCCTATCCCTTTGCGACTGCCTATCCACCCAGGAAGCCGGCGATAGCAATATTATGAGGCGCGTGCTTCGCTGTGAAAGGAATCCTGAGCTACCTGGAACAACTACTCAGCGACGCATGCCAAGCGACCCATCAATTTCCGCTAATCAGTTTACAGTACATGTCCCGGAGCATTTTCTATTATCTTCGTGAACCGATCGAGATCCGGGGCTGTAATCAGATCTAATCTACTGCTTCAGGCTATACTTAGATCTTGCCCCATATGGCGCACTGGCATCGGAAGCTATTTCAAGAGACTCTACGCTGCGCTGGCGGTTCTGAACTCGCTTGAGCAGGAAATGGCCGGTCCACTTACTACCCTCACTTTGCACGAGGACTCAAGAAGAACACCTTGCGCTTGGCACATATCTGTAAGACGCGCATCCGAGTTAACCGGGACATTTTCCTTCTCAGCACAAAGCTACGTGATCCAGTCGTACTCTCTGCATACATGTATATCTCACCATCAGACGTCTGTGTAGCATATTACTGTACCTGACGTTAATTAACGCGCCGGCGCATCATAATTTGCGGGGAATGAGGGAGTAAGATGTCTACACGGCGGTGGATATCAAGATGTTGTAGGCATGCCCGAATCAGTGACCATCCGCCTTCTCAGATTGCCATACCGGTTATGAAAAAAGTCTGAGTTGCGCAGATGGATGATCTTCAACTCGGGAACTCGGGCATGGTATTCGGACTTGGAATGGATCGCAGGATATCCGACTAGGAACCAGGTGGGGGCAACAACGAAAGCATGTGTACTACATTCTGGCGTCTACTCACGCTTATACATATCTATCCACCCTTTCAGAACCCATCCCTGCATCTAAGTGCGGCCGTATGGCTGTATACGAAAGCATATCAGGGCATATACATATATTACTCACGAACTCGGGGCAGAGGCTCTCAACGGTCTGGCTCATGCTGGACTTAGTATGTCTGAGTCGCAGGTCCACAAATACACGCCCGAGAGTGCTTACATAGTGAACACCTCGGCCCTCGGCTGCTGGAGAAGGAAGCTCTCACAGCTTAATCCGCAATCCATATTATTCCGGGACTCACACGATATACATGCATTGCATTGAAGGTACAGTGTGAGTCTACACACGGAGTCTCCGCTGATCCATCTGACTTACAGTATGCAGTACACAAGCGTATTGAAGAAGCCTATCGCTATCGATCACTATATCAGAAGCCCAAGCTCTAAAGCTCCGAAGCCTCGCATAATCCTTCGTTCTTCGTTCAATTGCAGACTGCAAGGAGACTGAGAAACAGCAATCTAGAATCGAGCTGTTCATAGTTTGAAACGTCAGTTTTTACTCTTACGGCGACCATCTTTGGTTTTCGATTTTATGGTTCATGAGCCTCGATTCCGGGCCTGCTATGCGTCTATGATGTCTCAGAAGAAATCCTCTTCATGTTGCGTTTCGCATCGATGCTAATCTCACTCTGCTCCGAACAACTCGGAGGATACAATGGCACTTCTCATGATGAAAGACATTCGATCTGCTATACATTCAAATATGAATACGTCTGTCCCTTCTTTCCCTCGCTCCCGACATAACGTTTCTCCGAGGCTTGACTCCCACGTTATGGAACCATCTCCTTCGTCCCGAGGGCCAGGGCCCGGTTTGTAATAGAATATGAAGCTTCGGAGCTTCGAAACTAACCACGGGAAACATACACTATTCTCCCCTCCCTTGGACTCGACCTGTGAGCCAGAAGCGAAGTCTTGGTACTTGCCGATGTGCTATTCATATTCATAGCATCAATCTCTCCGATGTGCTCCACTCTTCTCCGCCATTGGTCCCCATGCACGGATTAGGAGACTCACAAGAAGCTTGAACTGAATGAAGACGCGGATCGAGATAGTTTAATCTGGTGCCCTTGCATATAAGCTGTCTCACCTCATGAGATGTGTATGCTACTCAGTGCATTTGTAATCAAGGTTGAGTGCGCTCTATTTCGCATAAGAAGCATTGGCGATTTCAAGCGATTCATAGATATTGGTGTTTAGCTTGTTATCTAGAGTTGTGGTGAAAAGTCCTAGATAGGCGCATATGCTCTCGGGAGCTAGATGCGAAATTAAGACCTGGATATTGCGCAATGATCGAACAGATGCTAAGCTACCGGCAAAATTCAAGGGTGAGTCAGAAATCAGCACCGCTTCGTAGCGTGCATGTAGTACTAGTACAAACACAAACAAACCACAACTTCAGGGTTGGACCAAGACACGAGTTTGAGTCATTCGGCTTTCTTCCTTCTTCTACTCCAGACCAAACTGTGCTTTGATGTCAAGCCCATTTCATTGCACTACCAACATCAGGAAGAACAGGGTTGAGGTTTGATATCTGAAAACTGCGTGTTGTCCATATGTTTATCTGATCAGAATCGCTCTTCAGGAGACCCATTGCTCCGACGACACATCACTGCCTGCTATCGCGTCGCTCGCCCCGGAAATTCTTTTAGAAATCTTCAGCTTTGCTCTTCCAGACTACGAGCCAGATACGCATCTGAAGACAGAATCGCCCTCAAATGTTTCCCAAGTCTCGCAGTCTTGGAGGCAATGGGCGATCTCAACTCCGTCTTTATGGTCTCGACTAAAATTCTTCAGTGGCGGTCCTTGGGATGACCAGATGGCTCAAGTCAAGTATATTCACCAAACAATAGGTACCTGGGACCTCTGGCTAGAACGGTCGAAGACACATCCTCTGGAAGTCGCAATCCATCTTCTATTCGAATCTCGCGAGGCAAGCATGGCGGTCGGCTTGCTTTTAGACAGAGCGATGGCAAATTTCGTCAGATGGCACAATGTCCAACTGATCTTCCCTGGTCGGGTATATCTTGCATTTGTCCCTGAATTTTCACCCACTTTAGAACGGCTGTTGTTGATGGGCGTGGACATAATTCCGGCATCGCTTGTTCCTGCCATGATACTCTCCAGCTTCCAAGAAAAAGGGAGAGTAATCGGAGGTACAACCTTCGTAAACGAGCGGGTAGACTCACAATTGCTGGACCTCGAAGACCGAGTCGTAACTGTTCAAAGTCTTCGCTGCCTCGACATAACACGAATCTCGAGATCTGATTTGGAGAGCACTCTTAGACGCCTCATTCTGCCTTCGCTTTCCGAGTTGAGGATTGCACTTGCAAAAAAAAACATCCCCTCGGCTAGAAAGACAGGCCTCTACTCCATGCTGCAACGATCAAATGCTCAACTAAAGTTACTGGAACTTTGTTATGTCCAGATTGGTCATGACGAGCTTTACGATGTACTTCTGGCGTCGCCTCTGCTGGAAACAATTAGCATGTCAGGCTGCGCAGCTGGCGATTTAATCAACATCCTGACTATCCAGTCACATGCATGCGAGGAGGATATACTTTGTCTACAGTTGTCAAAAATGACCTTTGACGGCCGGCAGTTTGAAGGATTAGGAGATGCGGAAAAACTTGTGGACATGGTAGAATCACGATGGAAATTTGCACGTTCTAGGAATCATCCGACAGTTCTATCTGTTGAGCTTTTTGGCTGCCCCGAAGGACTCAAGTTATCGAGGTCACACAGCGAGGCTTTGGCCAGATGTATTTCCGAAGGGCTGAACTACGAATGTATATGAAAGATTTATCACTTGCTGGTACGCTTCCTTGACATTTCTCTTCTGTACTTAAACTCATAGTAGATTGCAGTCATACAGCTGCTCAATCTCTCTTCGGATTAGAAGGACTTGCTCTTGAACAAAGCGGTGGCATATTGCGATAGATGGCATGCCGTTGAAATAAGGATTAGATTTATGAGCTATATTGCATTGGTCCCAGACTTCCCCGTGTCCTTGGAGCGTCTGTTGCTGATGAATGTGGTGAGGACATCATTAACGCTGCACTGCTTAGCTGCAATATCATTACTATGGCGAGTGTCGAGCTGGTTTGTAATTGATATTGTCTCTTGGTATACGGTACATCCTCGCTAACACTTGGATTCCGGAAGGTTTGCAAACAACTCAAAAGGTGTTTTCGTCACGCCATGCACTACATTCTCCGT
The DNA here is from genome assembly GCA_910574455.1 of Trichaptum fuscoviolaceum. Lineage (NCBI taxonomy): Eukaryota > Fungi > Basidiomycota > Agaricomycetes > Hymenochaetales > Trichaptaceae > Trichaptum > Trichaptum fuscoviolaceum. The sequence goes on along the minus strand of CAJSYZ010000002.1, from coordinate 6,330,897 downwards.
TCTGGAGTTGTTGTGGTCAATGAGGACGCGGCGACTTGACGCGTGTTTCTCATTCATGTACCCGGCGGGCCGAAATGACTTCCATTTACAGTTCTCCGTTTTAATATTTTACATAAGCGGCGGTAGTTTAGCCGCCTGAGGGGAGGTGCGAAGTTCAAGTTACAGGTGTCCCACGGCAATTTAGGGGATACAGTGCCCTTACGGGAGTAAGAACAAGGTCATTCGTACCTTCACAAGAACCAGGGTCTTTGCCTTGCCCCAGCGACTCTCCAGTGACATTCGTCATTTATGGCCGCAGCCGTGCCCGACAATGAAGGAGTGCCAAGGATGCACCGCATTCTGCGCAAAACTCACCAGTGGTCAGTACCCTCGTCAAATGTGGCAAGTTTAGATTCTCATGAGTGTCTCTCTGCGATGATGACACTTGTCGACGACGTATGACAATGCACCGAGCACATCGCAATTGAACTAAAATCCTCCTCGTCCTCGCGGTCAAAATGGGGGAGACAGATAGAGATGTGCTACTCTGGATGCGGATCGTTCAATTTTCGAGACTGTAAGCAAGGTAGCATTCCTCCCAAGCTCTTGAAAACGCGCTGATATAGGCCTTGGATAGCGTCTACACGCGCCCGATGGAGTGCAGCTTCCTTGTATCAGGTTTCATGGGCTAGGTTAACATCCGCACTTCAATTCCGTGGTGCAGACTTCTCGTCCCTCCTTATCGTCGAATATCAAGGCATACAATCCAATACACGGACTTTATCCTTGCTTACCATGGTGCGCATATCGTGTCCGGGAACCACACGTTGGCGAAGGGACTGCGGCTCGCGAGGAGGGCTAAGAAGACGGGAATGGCTTTGCTTATCGATTTGCACCACAGCAATTCATGTACGCCCTTCTCTTTTTACTTATGTTCCTTTGCTAATGCGGCTGATGACAGGGGCGGATCCCGGTCATCAAGCTATCCCCGCCAGATGGCCAACGAACCTTTCGGGCCTCAACACCCAGATATACACGTACACAAAAGATCTCGTTACATCCTTCGCCTACCATGGTACGCCCATTGATTTCATCGAAATTGGCAACGAGATCAACGACGGCTGGATCTGGCCCGTAGGACGCATCTCGGTAAATGGATTCCAACCAACTCCAGAATTGCTTTATTTTGCTGCTTCGGGTGTACGTGCGGCGTTAAAACCTCTCAATCCTCTATAATTTATATACATTTTAACTTTCGACAGGACGCTTTGCTTGTAAGTAGCGATGGGAGCGCAAGGCCGTCAATTAATATCTTTGCTTCATGAGTGAGCTTGGAGCTTGATACAGTAAAAGGATATAAGCAGTCGATTTCTGCACGATAAACAAGACAGAATAGTATGTAAGTGAACAAGTGTTAAAATGTAACTAATATGGACTATCATGACGATTTCTCGTGATTGCAGACTGTCTCCCTATGTACTAGGAGGTGAGAGAACAGGCAGCTCACTCAAAATCACCCAATCGTCAAGTATCGCCTCAACTTGACGAAGGAACTTCGGCTGAATGCATGGAAAGCCGGTAGGAAAGTACAAGGCAATGAAACGTCGGCCTCTTACGATCACCCGGTAGGAGACTCTGGCTACGCTCGACTAGGAATTGGAATGGATCACAGACGTTACGGAACGCAGGTGAAGTCATTTTGAGCTCTACTAGAGTCTCGAGGACTCTCGTCTGAGCCAGAATCGATACTGGAGCACGCAAAAGCTGAAGGTCAAAAACAGCAACGAACGCTTTGCAATTCCTGAAACGGGACCATAACCTAGGGTACCTCAGCTACGTATGGTACTCTTACGGGCAACGAAGTGAGTAGCTATCGCGCATTCCTAGACTATTTGGACCTTGTGTGTCGCTGGATTCCTTGTTTTAAAGCTTAATTGATAGTAACTATAAGCGTCTTCAGGGAGAGTGCTTCATGGTACTCAATTCACGTCAATGCGGAGGCAAATAACTTCGATAAGAAGCAAGACTTAAAGGTAGGCCCTAATAAAATGTTCAGTTCCGGAAGCATCTTATGCTTTCCAGGTTTCGCATGCGCCTACTACACCCATGGAGGCGTACACGACTGTGAAGCACTTGCCTGCTCAGTACTACGATGCGTTTCTGACCGAGAAGGCAAAAACTCGAATGCCAAGTGCCAGTGCGTTCCTTGTTCCTCCTTCGCCTCATCTCTATCACTTATTCTCACAACCCGACTAGTCCGTGAAATTCTTTCCCTCGAACAAACACCCGGAATCATCTCCCTACTCTCCGGCAAGCCTGACCCAGTGTCATTCCCCATCACCGATGTCCGGCTCACCATCCGCAACGCCGCCGCCCTTGCCAACGGACCGGGGACACCAATTACCCTCGACAAATCCGCACTCGCAGAAGGACTGCAGTATGGCCACACCATGGGCTACAGGCCGTTATTGGATTGGCTATTCGGATTTCAAAAGCATTTTCATGGCCGATCACCAGGGGAGGGATGGAGGATATCCATGGGCTCTGAGGCGCAGGATCTACTGTATAAAATGAGTAAGGTTAATATCCGTTAGCGGCTTTGTTAATATTCTTACTATCGTACAGGCCTTCAATGCAGTGCTTGCGGAAGGTGACTCAATGTTAGTTGAGACCCCAGTATGCACGTATGTTCATCTAAGGTCTTTCTGATTGCAAGCACTGTTGATGAGGTCTCTCCTCGTAGTGGGATTCTTCATATACTGCGTTATATTGGTGCGAACACCATCCGTTCATTTGCATCTTCGTCGTCTCAAGAAGGCATTTGGTACATCCTTCGCTATCAGCTGTCGAAGCGGACAAAGATGGTCTTAAGCCGTTTCCTTTAAAGAGCTACTAGAGAAATGGCCTGCCTCTGAACCTTTCCCCAAAGCCCTATACCACGTTCCCGTATGTACTTCAAACTGTCACAATGAGTAATGAATCTGACAATCCCGTGCGTTTAACAGTACGGATGCAATCCCACTGGCGTAACAACGACAGAGGAGCACCGCCGGGGCCCTGGATATACTCGCTCTTGCAGTCAAGCATAGTTTCCTCATATTCGAAGGTCAGTACACATTTCTCATCTACATCTCCTACAATATATTGAAGTCAATATTCCAAGACGATTCGTACTATTTCCTCTATTACGATACCCGACCGCGCCCAACGTCTTATTTTGTGCTCGACCTCGAGCAGCCGGAGGTGTGGCGGTTATCCGGTTTGACAGCTTTCTGAAAGTCTTCTCTGCCGGCATGCGCTTCGACTTTATATCTGGCCCTGAGCTTCTGCTGGACGCAATTGACAAGCACGTACGCTAATCAAACATCTTCACCGACCCCTCTTCCATAGCTAACTTCTTTATCGCACACAGCATCCGCCAACGAGCAAGTCTCAACATTCACACAGGTCATCACGTACACTGTTCTCAAAACATGGGGGTATGATGTCTTCTGGACTCACACGGTGGCCATATCCCAATTTTACCGAAAGCGGCGGGATATATTCTGGGCAGCTTTAAATCAGAACCCCGAAGGCCTCGTGGAGTGCTCACCCCCCGACGCGGGCATGTTCTTCTGGTAATTCTCAATCCCCTTTGCGAATTACTTGCTATTATTTAGTTTCTGACGATACGGATGCTGAATAGGTTCCGCTTGAAGCTCAAAGACAGCGCTAACGATTCCGAGACGATCATCCGCAATAATGCACTGAAGAACGGTGTCCTAGCATTACCCGGCACTTCCTTCGTGCCGGACGGAAGCAAAATCGCGTATGTCCGCGCGTCATTATGTCTTCTGGAACCGGAAGTCGTGGAGGAGGCCTTGAAGCGGCTCAGAAAGGTCATACTGGAGGTACGGGGCGAACACAAACAAGAACAATGACAGGCATTTACCTCTAGTTAAACCAAACCTTCACAGTGTACTACTTTACTGCTCCTTTCAATCATTTGGTCCACACGTAGTATGTCCACAACCTTCTGGAAGATAGGATGTTTCAAGTATTGAACATGTACAATGGCACATCTCAAGGCAAACAAAACCTGTAGTCGGTTGCGAGTCTCAATTCTGCGAGGGACAAGTAATCAGACAAATTGGTATGCAATGCGTAGTTTGGAAAAGGCACGTAGGACGACTTTAAGTCAATGAACTGCTACTTTCGACCTTCCCTGTTTCTGTGAAACTTACACAGTGAGATTGAGCTGTGCAAACCTTGCCAGGGTCTCTTCGTTTACGAAACAAGCACCCTTTGACACTAAATAATATTTGAAATACTGCGCAACTAATCGGAGGTATGACATTCAGAACAGAGGGTACACATAGCTTTTTGGGAGAGGAAATAATTGGATCAAAGAGTCACGGTAACCACTTTAATCAAAGTAGTGGATAAACAGGGAGGAATCACGGATATACCAAATGGCGCCGCTGTATTCCTCCACATTCACGACCCTCAACGTAGCATCATCGCATTCGGCGAAACTATAATCTCCTGATATTTCTTGATACTTTGGTACTGGATCGTAGTTTGCATTAGAGTCCGATTCTGAGCTTGTGTTGTTCTGACAAGGTTTCTGCACTGGTCTCTTTACTAGAGGGTACATGTCGATTGCGCATGCTGTTATCGGACTTTTATATTTCTCGAAAGATCCTACACACCGACCTGTTCGTGTGGTATTTGAAAGGTAGGTTGTGTCCACATCATCGTCAAAGGAGTATAACGGGGATTGATGCTGAAGCTTAAATGCATAGTCTCTCGAAATCCTTGGTCCATCATCAGTAGATTGAGATATGTCGCTAATGGAATTCACCGTCGTTGATGAGAATTCATATTGGAAAAGCATGTAGTAGACTCTCTCCTTTGTTGGTAGGCATAAGAATATGAGGATTTGCGTTGAAGCTGCTAATGCATGAGATTCCCGGAGGCTTGGGGTTTTCCATGAATTGGTACAGACGGCAGTAGGTCCTACGTCTGGGTGAGCCACATTGCCTTGTATGACTTCCGGATGTGCGAGTGGGGAGACATGGATGAAGACGTCCTCGGACCGAATAGGTACTGGCATCGTAGAACCGCCATTCTGTCTGATTGTGGAAACGTCTCCAGTTGTGAATATAAGAGATAAAGGGGCAGCTGCGAGCGATACTCGGCCCGTACTCTTGCGGATGGCGCATAGGACATGCTTCTGAGAAATATTGAGGCCGGATATGTTGCCCTGAACACGTAAAATGTCAGACAATTAAGCATGCGTCCGAAGTCAACGCAACTCACCAGTTCTTCAGTAATTACACACTTGCCTGTCCTCCAGTCAGCCACAAATATACAATTGTATACTGCAGCAGCCACCACGTCAGTGTTCACTTTGATTTTCCGTGCCTTATCATAGACTGGGCTGTAGTATCCTAGTCCATCGTCATCACTTTCGGCCAATGAACACAAGAAGGATCGGACGATGGTCGACATCCCTGATTGAATATCGAGACGAACTACAGAGATGTTTCTGGCATTTTCAATGAGTTAATTAGAAAATATAATGTTACGACAGAATTGTACGCACTGTCGCCTGCCGAGCTCTTTAAACGCAACGTAGGCTAAAATAAGTGAGGTTCCGTCATCGTCGACAAGACAAGACAGTCCGTATATTGAATTTCCTCGATATCAAATGGGGCTCCTTGATAGGAGCAGATGTTCAGTTGTTTCTCTGTGTCATAGCAATGAAAGCAACCATCTACTGCCTGAAAAACAAAGTATTTTCCTCCCGAGACGAGCATGCCAAGGATTATACCATGGCCTTGTGCTTCAAGGAGATCTAGAACAGAGGTACGGGTCACTTTTGGACCCTTTGAGGACGTCCAGTTCAGATAGCCTCTTGTTGATCGAATTGCCATATCTCGCAACCTCTCCGTGCGCAGAGATTGCAACGACTCATGGGGCAAGAGGACTGGAGCGTAATCATGGTCCAGTTCTTTAACCAACGACAGCCAGAGATGACGAGAAGAGGTGAGATTATTAAGATGCTTGCAGGTCTTCGTAGTATAGATGTCAGCCACGTGATATAGTGAGGGACAAATCTGAACACGAACCTGTTCGACTCTCAAAATAGTGAGGATATCACAGTTGAGCAGCACAACGATAATGGTGTCTTCATTAAGGTCAGAGAATTTCGCCATTTACCTCAGGTGAGTATACCGTCAGAGGCCTTCCTGGATGAGATGGTGGGGGAGCAGACTTCAAGTTTGAGGTGCGACTTCAATGAGGCAAACGACGTCAAGGGGCGAGTCAATGGTCGACTTTCCGCCCTGCGCCTTTTCAGGAAGTTCGGCAGAGTCCGAACCATCATGGCCGGCAGAAATTTGTCAACCACCCGGCATGCCAGTCACTGTGCCAAAGCTATACAAAACCACTTCCTCGCAAAAAAAGACGCACGGTATAGTCACGGAGAACATATCAGTTTTGACAGCCTGTGTAACCGGAACTATATTTCAAATAACAGATACAGAGATTGACGTACAGCAGTCGCAAATAGTGGCTTTCAAGTTTCAGAACAGAACTTGAAAGAAATGTGGTTCCACAAAAGCAATATCAATCAGTATAATGTATGAACAGCATTGAATCATACCGATACCAGATTGCACTGCTGTACTCTTCCACATATATGCCATGACCTTTGCCAGCAGCTTCGCCAAGGACACCACCAATTGGATTGCTATGTCCCGCACGTCCCACAATGTGTACATCCCGGTCGGAATCGATGGATTCATTTTTGAATCTCCCCTCCAGAAAATTGAGCATACTGATAGGAATAAGCAATGCCTGAGGGTGCCACATCTCTGCACCTGACCGTTCGGAATAGTCGGGATAAACTGCAAGGATATGTCCGGTGCGTGTGGTTGATAGTGGACGCATCACATTATGTTCATTATGTTTCCAAGAGTATCCGAGGATCTGTCGCTTATATGTGAGGAGGTAGCCGCTCTGAGGAGTGTCATCGATAACGGGAGATAGAGAAGCTATATCCGAAAGAGCGGTTGATATTGGGGATAACAGCAGTTCGGCAACCATGTAATCGTGGTCGTGGTCCGTTGTGTCAATATAGAAAGAAAGAAGAATTCGGGTGGGAGTTGCTGTAGCATCAAGCTCACACAGGCTTGGGTTTTTCCACGAGCTTGTGCAGAAGTTGATATGCTGGAAGTATGCACCAGTCGGAGGCAACCTTGTATTAGGGATCATAACTTTGAAAGGGTGTCGGAAGACATCTTGCGACCGCGCAGGCCTTTGTGTAGTGGGAGCGTTGATTTTCCCGCTGTCATTTCGGAAGATGGTGAAAAAAGGAACTACCGAAACGGCTAATTCTTCACCGACTATCTGGTGGACGGCACATAGATGATTGTTGACGATATGAAAGTCATAGATATTCACTGCCTGTTAGAACACCTTAGATCGTACATCATTTTGAGAAACGGACTACTCACGCGTTCAATGTCAATCACTCTCGCATCGCCTGTCCTCCAGTTCCCTACGACCATCCTCCCATGTTGTTGAGCAGCCACTACGTCATTTCCAATTTTAATTGAAGCTAGAGGTGATAGACTTGGAACCGAGCTATCTCGAGGGATCAGAAAGGAGCGAACGACATCAGAACTTCCTGAATGAATGTCGAAGCGCACGATGGTAACAGAGCTTCTCTCCATGATAAGATATGGATCTAACGGGTAGTAGGGTTGACAAATCAACTTACTTTTGCACGTCCAACAGTCCTGAGGGACCGTAGGCTAGAGCAAGTACATCCCCATTGTCCACAAGAATGCAATCCATAAGAAACATGCTTTCGCCAGGAGATGTCACTCCATCACGGGGGCTGACCTCCATCTGACTCTCTGTATCACAGCAATGAAAGCGGCCATCTGAAGATTGGAAGACGTAATATTTTCCACCCGGAAGGAGCATCTCAAAGCGAAAGGGGAGCTGATGTATATCAAAGAAGAGGCTGCGCGATTCTTTGGGCCCGTGAGGAGAGTTCCAGTTTGTGTACACTCTGGCTGATCGAATCACCAACTCGCGCAATCGCTCCGTGGACAAAGACTCCAAAGACTGGTGAGGGGCAAGATTCGGAGCATGATCGTAGTCGAGATCCATAGCCAAGGTAATCCAAAGGTGTCGTTCTTTTGCCATCATCCTGAAGAGACTGCAAGTCTTTGGTGAATCTGGTTTTAGTTGTGTTACAAGGATGAACAACATTAAGCACCGACCTGTTCCATCTTCAATATTGAAAATGCATCACAGAAAAGAAGAATAGCAAGCGCGATATTTTCATTGAAGTTGTCGATTCTGCCCATGATGTGTTTGAGAGCAACGGATCTCAGGCTTGAGGTCCACGCGTCGACTTGCAGGTTGAGATAGGGCAAGATGTGGACATTCTTTGAACTTGAAGTTCTCAAGAAGGCAGGTGACCGTGGTCGGCCGGCGGCCCGATTCCGGGGGGTCACTGGCACCATGATGATGGTGACAGGGCGTAGCACATCGTCACGGTTGATCGTAACACTGTACTTAGTTATCCAATTTTTGAAAGTCACCTTTGCATTCGAGAAGGCAACGACATCCGTATCATCAGAAGGACCAGGTTCATCAATTGTTCGGCTTGGCCCAATCGGGTTCACCAAATATTTCAGGTGCGAAATAATGACAGGACTCATTCTTGTGCCAGTGGGAGTATCTACTTCCGCCAGCCGACAAAGTGGTTAGAGCATCGATATACACTAGCCCTAAACGACTATGCTAGCACGTCGCACCTGCGTGAGGGGCAAACGATGCGCAATTTGGCGCCTCGTATAAAGCTATCAATTAAGATAGTGAATAAACACCAATTTGCCACGCCAATAGCACAGCTGTAATCCTCCACCAAGTCATCCTCGTCGGCTTAGTAAACAGATTTCCTGACAATATCGAATACTCTGCTTTCTAACCCATAACAGCAGCTAGATCGACGACGCCCAAAAGATCTTGTATCTTGATGGCATAGACAGCCGAAGTGATCGTCGACTCCTCCAGAAGATATGACGATGAGCGTGCCCTACGAGCGAGTGCTGACGGTGCCTGTTCGGGTTGTAGTCGTCAAACGTACGGTCTCCGGGAAGTCATTTTTAAAGGAATATGGCGGAGATTGCTATAGGCACGAGCGCAAATACCATCACGCACTGTCAACGTCTTTCGCCTCTCCAATCGCGCGGTAATCAGAAACAATCGTCTGGCAAAATCCAGTTGAAAGATCATATAGAAGATCTCGGGTTCAAGGAACTTGTAGAGAGAGGGAAAGAAGATCCACGGTCAGCAAAGTCGCTTTTCCCCTTCACGACAGGGATAGCGAGAGGAGAGACATGAGTAAATACGTCTTCGGATTTGATGGCTGTTGGTAATCACAGCCGCTTGCCTAGATGCTACTAAGTTCTTTGGCCAAAGAAGATATGACAGATACAGGCGCTGCTACGATTCCTCTAGATATCGGACAGATAGTACACAGAATGTAGCCTTGGGCGATACGGATGATGTGGACATCACCCTAGGTACCCCTTACGTTAGATGTGCAAAGAGTGAAACTATTTGCGACTCACATGCTCCTCAACTATCGTCATATTCCCTGTCCTCCAGTTTCATACGACATATAGCCCAGGTGTGACCACACTACGACCATGTCGTCCCGATTCTGGACTGTGATCGCTCGGATAAGAAGATCATGCAATCGTAGACTTGTGGTTCAGCTCGAGGAAACAAGGTGGATTAAATAGTACGAGTCGTCTCTGATTTAAAATCGAACCTGAAAATCGTAAGAAGCCTGGTCATGAACCTTGTTTCCCTCAGTAAGACGGTTTTGGAGAAAATGAAGGATGACCTTGGATGAGCACTTACGCTCGTTCATCGGACTTCGGATATGCAGCGAGCGCCAGGACCAGGATCCCGTCATCCACGAGGACTCAATCCACGATCTTCGTAAACTCCTCTACAAACGATCCCATTCCTATACGTTGCGAGCAGACTCTCAGTTGGCTCTGTGTGTCGTAGTAATGGAAGCAGCCGTCTGCGGACTGAAAGACGAAGCACCTGCCACCCGAGACAAGTGTGTGGGATGTGTCGCTGAGTTCCAGAAGCTGATCGAGCTCCGGCACATCTAGAGATACGCTATGTATTGATTTCGGCCTATGCGAAGAGGTCTAGTTGAGGTAACCTTTGGTTGATCGTAGTCAATCCATTGTCAGACCTTGCACGGACTCGTGAGGAAGGATATTTGGGACGTGGTCGAAATCAAGGTCAAGTCATCCCCAGAGTTGACGAGAGAACGATAATACATGTACATACTTGCAAGTCTAGTGCAGTTCGATTGGCTCTGTCGTTAACTGGACATGGTTTTGTCTTGAACCTGCTCGAGTTTCAGGATCGTCACAATATCGCACCTAGACAGGATCGCAAGGATAAGTTCCTTAGGTATGTCAAAGAGCTTGAGCATGATAGTGTCTTAATGGATATCTGGAGCCTTTCTAGAGGAGTAGTTTGAAGCTGAAGCACTGGCAAACGGTCAGGATGACGCGGCGGCCCAAGTCAAACTTTAATTTTTGAGCTCCGACACAACTTGGCACACTGGCTTCCGAATCAGCGACTCGGACATTATATTCGCAAGCAACATCCCTTTATCTCAAGTAACTAAATGATGTTCAATATCCTAAGAGAAGAAAGTCACAGGAGACACCCCTCTCAGATCCTTTCACAGAGACACCAAACTAATCACAGAATGTAATGGCCAGATTGACCTACGTATAAAGCAAGAACAGTCAATATGGTCGTTGATAGTGCAATAAATGTGTATGGGCTTGGCTTACATTGTCTTGTTGGCATGCGACCTGGACAAATGTATCATTTGGCTGGTGGAAAGCTGTTGTGCACGTAGGCGATGAGCCTAGAGTAGAGTCGATCAGTCGTGCGAGACATGGACAGATGGCATGTTACTGACAGTCTGCGCCTGTATTATCGCATCCGTCGAAGTATCTAGAGACCACGGACCTGTAAGAATATCATACGATATATTCTCAGAACCTTGCTGCTTACCCGAATCCGGAGGTCACGGAGAATGTGTGTCTTTATAGATAGTGGCAGTTAATGTTAGAGCACATCGCACCATTGCTTGCTCGTAGCTTATGCGTACTTGATTAGGAATACTTACGGAGGGATGAGAGAGAGGTCCGTGCTGGAACCACTTCCAGCAGTGGTAGGGTTCTGAAGTGTTGTTTCAACGAGTGTGCATCCCTCGCCGTTGAAGCCGCAGTTTCCTTATGTAAAAAGCAGGAACAAGGCCAATGATGGGCGGAGGAAAGGAGGGTGTCAAAATGAGTACTAGTGTGACAAAATAATAATGATTGATTCTTACCGGTTTGCAGATACCTGTCGGGCGGGAGGATAACAGTCAGTAGGCAGCATGCTATCCAAAGGTAGTACTCACGCGATGGCGCTGATGAGGGGTCCACCGGTAGTGAAGTCTCCGCCAGTAGATAGAACATTGGGTCCTTGAATGAGCATTGGCTAATCACAGAGATCAATCAACGGTGCATTGAACGTAGTTCAGCAGAGTAAGTACCGTCCCGAATCCACAGCTTATCATTACGCAAAAGCATCAGTATCAAGTACACATCAGGCTAGCCATGACTCACTTGTTCGTAAAGTGGACGGTATGCTGTTCGGCGTTAGCGCTGGCGATGGCGAGCAAGATGGTGGAAATAAGGATGGAGAACATGTTGTACAATGATACAAGTGCGATGGAGAGATTGGCGAGTATCGAGTTCTTTTATGTTGGAAATACGGAGGGCTCTGAGGAGTTTTGTCTGCATTGGATGGAACATCCAAAGTACTTTTACCACGACCATTTGAGCTTCTAGGACTCAAGTATCTTCTTCGCATCTGACAAAACTGACGCGAGTAACTCGGAAGGAAGACAAGATGCTGCATCACCCTACAAGTGAGCCTGCATTCATTCCGAACGGTTGTACCGCATGTTGGTCATAATGCGAATTAAACGTCCGAATGCTACTGAGTGTGCAGAGAACTAGACGAACCGGCGCCCCATATTAGGTACACTTGCGAAATAGAAGGTTCGGCCAGGATGAAGTACTCAAATAAAGACGCGACACCAAAGAGTAGATTCAAAAGCACAACTCCGGTGACCTATGTAATTGTCGTCCTGTCTTCGTGTCAAATGAGGAGACAGCGCTGAGCTGCTGGGATCCCGGAGGGAAACGGAGTGCAGGGTAAACACTTCGGCACGGTAGTGCAAATCGCAGGCAGATCAAAATGCGGGGAATGCGGAGCCGAATAGACGACTTGTGTTTGAATGAGGCAAGCTGCGAGTGATCTATTCCGTAGTATACCTGCGGGCTTTCGAAAGGCGTTGTGGGCAGCGTGTGATCAATATCGCCGAGAAGAGCGGCTTTCTAGGCTATTGGGGAGAGGAAACAACGAGCCAGACTTGAACGTGGCACCTTAAGTTCCCTTCATCGGAGTTACTCTCGGCACATCGGCACGGATTTGTTTACGCTTTTATACTTAGACGAAGACCATACAACAAGCTGTCTTCTCTTGATTCATTGACGATTCTTGTACATAATAAATCGCTACATTGTTTGGTATCCCACTCATCTGTAATTGCCAGTTAATGTAGTGGATGGAAAATAGCATGATACGACCTGCGTTAAGTACCATTGCTCGCAATTAAATGACAGTGTCTGCTATCATTCCGTACGTTTATACTGTATACAATGTACATTCATGCATTATATCTGTAGCCTACAGCAGAATTCATTACACAAAGCAAGCTCAATCCTTCTGTAACTTGTACAATTCTCTTCCCATAAAAGCATGAATATTAACAGCATCCTCATAAACCCAGAAACTTACAAGTACAGATTGCGACATTCAGAGGATGAAGTAATTCTATGCATAGAATAGTTATAGCTCCAAAGTGGAGATATCAGTCTGTACTATATATGAATAACTTTGTTCCAGAGTGATACCAAATAGCGCCACTATATGGCTCTACGCGTATTCTAGGCCTTCTACCATCTGCATTTATGAAGTGATGGATGTCACTAGACTTCCATGTTTGTCCCAAAAAGTGTTCAATCTGGTTGGAGTTATTGTGCTTATCCGACAATCTCTCCTCTAGTAAATCAAGCATGTTGATAATGTTAGCATCTGCGTCAGTATTGTAAGCATCTGCAACTAGGTAACCTGTTCGGGTGGGCGACATCAGAGTTCCACTTGATTGAGCATGTGTCACGGACGGCCCGCGACACATGAGGAGATAACCATTGTCAGGAGCGTTATTGTTGATGGATGATTGAGAAAGCTTGTTCGAAAGAATGGCTGACATAGGGTTTAGGAGCAATTCGGCAACCATTCTGTCAATGGAAAAGGGAGCGGAAGTACCGACAGTAATAGAAACGAGAATTCGGGTAGGAGCATCTGGGGCATCAAGCTCACACGAGCTTGGGTTTTTCCACGAGCTTGTGCAGATTGAGATGCCTTGAATTGTCGCCCTCTTTGTACCAGGTATCATAGCTTTGAAAGAGTGCCGGAAGACATCTTGCGACCGCAGACATAATGTGGAGCCACTTATTTTCCCGCCGTCACAGCTAACTCTTTCGCAAAAAATGTGGGACAGAGGAATTGCCCAAGCGGAGTAGTCTTCACGTGGCATCCGCTGGAAAGCAATAAGATAGTTGCTGACAATGTATGAGTCATGATCAAAATATGTGTACTGCAAAGGCCATTAGATCCGGTGTGATTCAGAGTCATGGAGCACTCACGTCTTGAATCAGTCTCGCCTCACCGGTCCTCCAGTTCCCCACAAGCAGTCTGTGAGATAATTCCAGGGAAACCACTACATCGCTTCCGATTATCGTTTGGCATAAAGGGAGCTCTGCATTGCAGTCTGAGTCATTCGGAGGATACACAAACAATCGAATGACATCCGAGTTTCCGGAATGGACATCGAAGCGCACTACTGTAACAGAGCTTGTCTCCATGATGAGATGGATCGAGCGGGCAGTAGTATTGACAAGTCTACGTACTTTTGCACGTCATGCGAAGTGTAGGCTAGAACAATCGCGTCTCCGCGATCCACAAGAAAGCAGTCCCTAAGGAACATGCCTTCCTTCGGAGATGCTATTCCATCACCGGGGGTAACCTGCATCTGAGTCTCCGTATCATAGCAATGGAAGCGGTACCCCCGCGATTGGTAGGCATAGTATTTTCCTCCCGGAAGGAGTTTCTCGAAGCGAACGTAGTCTGTATGTATATCAAAGGAGACGCTGCGCGATGGTTTAGGTCCATGAGGAGAGCTCCAGTTCGCATATGCCCTGGCTGATCGAATCACCATCTCGCGCAATCGTTCCGTGGACAGAGACTCCAGAGACTCATGGGGTGCAAGGTTCGGAGCATGATCGTAGTCGAGACTCATAGCCAATGTTAGCCAGAGGTGTCGCCCCTTCGACACTTCCCTGAAAAATCTACAGGTCTTTGGCGAGTCTTGTTTCAGTGATGTTATAGCGAGGAACCACATCAAGCACCAACCCGTTCCATCTTCAATATGGAGAATGCATCACAGAAGAGAAGAATAGCGAGCGCGGTATCTGCGTTGAGGTTTGCGATTTCGCCCATGATGTACTGGAGAACAAAGAAACGTAGTCACAGTCGCGACTTGAAGATGAAAGCGCCCACTCTGAGTCAGGCTGGCAGCAAAGTTCAAGTTGAACTTGAAGTTCACAAGTTGAGAGTCTCACGCCACTCAGGCTGCCAGTGGAAAAAAGTTCAAATTTTTTTTGTCAACGTGCATCGGAGTTGGACTCAGGCTGTATCGATTTCTGCATCATACTGTATCATAACTCTCCTTGAGTATCTTGGAGTAACGACACGCTACCTGATTTATCTTTGCCATTATATCTATTATCTGTGTATAGTCAAGTAGGATATATCTGGGCTTCTAACCCTAAAAAGCCTAGAGATAGAAAGGCACCTTCTAGAACAGGCACCGCTCTTCGTCATCGTGCGCCGTGGTCAACAGCGAACAAGTCGGTAACCGTGCTTGTCTTCACTCATTCTATTCTTCTACCATGTCCGAAACACCATCTGCCTCAAGTAGCCAAGAAATACAAATAAACATCAAAGGTGTGCTGAACATTCGTGTATTCGGCTGGAAGGCATGCTGATTATGAGCTCTATGCAACCGACCGACCCTTTCGTGATGATGGATACTTTGCTATGTCTTACTCTACCTTTAACTCTCGCGCATTCTTGGAACGCGGCTGATGTTACGGACACGATGATGGATGAGAAGGCCCGAATGAACTGAAGCTGCAGATAGAGATCTCGCTCGACAAAACCGTCGGTGAGCTGAAGGAAGCCATCGCAGCCAAGTCAGATGTCGAGGCCGCGAGACAGCGGTTAATCTACAGCGGTGCGTCCCAAATACCTTTCATGCCCTTCAGCACGCTCAACAACAAATCTCACACCAGGGAGGGTGCTGAAAGTACGTCTGCAACGCCTCCGCATCCGCACGCCGCCGCGCAGTCTTTCTCTCTGCACGCAAAAAGACACAATCTGACTGATCTGCGCAGGACGACGACCTCCTCTCGGCGTACAAGATCCAGTCTGCGCACACCATACACATGGTCAAGGGCGCCGCGCGGCCTGCCGCCGGCTCGGGGTCAGGCTCGGGGTCGGGGTCGGGCGCGTCGAGTTCCAGCGCGGGCGTGCAGGCTCAGCGCCTGCCGTCGATGCAGGCGGGGCAGAACCCGACGGACCCGCTGACGGTGCTCAATGGCCCCATGGGCCACGGCGTGCTCGCGGGCTTCAACCCGTTCGCGGACATGGGGCTGAACGCGAACGACCCGAACATGGTGAGTTGATCTCTGGACAACGCCCTGTGGCCCACGGCTATGTCCTACAATATGAGTTTCCTCAGTGGGTGCTGATATGGCTTTCCCTTCCCCGTACAGATGCAAGGAATGCTCAATAACCCGCAATTCCTGCAGCAGATGTCCAGCCTCATGTCGAACCCTGCGCTCGTCGACCAGGTCATCGCGTCCAACCCTCAACTTGCTGCGATGGGCCCACACGTGCGGCAAATGATGCAGAGCGACGCTTTCCGGCAGATGATGTAAGTCCAAGTCCTGCCCATCCCTATGACTGCAAGCCACCCAAAATACCTTTCATCTTTGCCGTCCTTCTACACTTCATCGACATAAGTACGAGCCTTAATCTTTTGACTTACTGCAACGTCACCACAGGTCAGACCCGCAGATGCTACAGTCGATGATGCGGATGTCTGCAATGATGCGCGGGGACGCGGGCGGGGGTGGGTTCGGTGGGTTCGGCGGCATGGGCGGCTTCGGAGGCGCAGGCGCAGGCGCGGGCGGCTTCCCTGCACCAGGGATGCCCTCGTACGCACAAGGCCAAAATCAGAACCAGAATCCGTCAACACCATCACCCGGAAGCCCGCGTGCAGCGGGCACAGGGACGGGATTCAACCCCTCGATGTACCCGCCCTTCCCGCCTGCAACCAGCCCACCGCCGCCGACATCAGGGACGGGAACGGGTGACACAGCGGCCCCAGCGCCCGGAAGCCCGCCGAACGCAAACGCCAACGCAGCCGCAAACCCCTTCGCCGCACTCTCCTCGCTCTTCGGCTCGATGCCGCCTCCCGCACAGGGCGGCGGCGCCTCGCCCTTCGGGATGGTGGACCCCGCGCTCGTGCAGTCGCTCCTCGGCGGGCTCGGCGGCACCGCGTCGACGCCTCTCTCCCCGTCCGCGCCGTTCGCCGCGCCGGCGCCCGCGGACACGCGCCCGCCCGAAGAGCGCTTCCAGGTGCAGCTGCAGCAGCTGCAGGACATGGGCTTCACGAACGCCGCGCAGAACGTGCGCGCGCTGCTCGCGACGGCGGGGAACGTGCATGCCGCGATCGAGTATATCCTGGGCGGCGGCGGGCTGTGATGTGTGTGCGGACGGACGTGTGATTGTGGGGGATAGACACTATGCGGTGTATGTGCTTGTACGTGTAAATCAGGAAGATGTAAGAGTACTTACATACATACTGCGTGCTTTTTTTTTTGTGGTCGTTCTGTCTTGAGCTTTTTTGCCTGCTCTTGTTTGGGTATCAGTGCTCGCTGCACAGAAGTGAGGATTTTCTGCTCCTCTACAAACTGGTGATTGGCACGCATGGGCAAGACTGTCTCTTAAGTTTTCGGAATAATCAAGGAAAAAACGGGATTAAAAGAATCATCTTCAAACTTGGATGCGGAGCTTGAACTGGGAATTTCTTCAAGTTGGCCCCGTCGTCCAGTTACCCATGCTCGCCAGATGTTTCGCTCTGAACCACTCCCTCAAGACCACATTCTTGCTATCCTAACTAGTTGTAAAGGTCTTTACTCAAACCTGACGGCTAGCTGTGCTCATTCTGTCAACAAGAGTTAATGCTTTCCCTTGCAACAATCTCCTTATGAACACGAGTCGCACACAGCACATTCCTCAGGATGACTTAGTCTCAACGCATCCTATTCTGTTCAGCATTCGTCGCGATCAGGTGTCTGATCTATGTACATGCGATTTACACCACGACAACACCGTATTTATCCTGCCTTCCGCCTCTGCCGGAATCCACGAAATTCCGAATCAGCGCACCTACACAGATCATAATTCCATTAGTTTCTGCATCAAATCGCATAAGCTATCTCATTGTCGACATCCAAATAGGTTGCCGGACTTCGTGGACAGTGCACAGTAACTCCTTTCTTTGGCTGCGCACCTGTGGAATTGACGACTACCGGATATTGGGAGTTTTCGCTC
Organism: Trichaptum fuscoviolaceum; assembly: GCA_910574455.1. Classification (NCBI taxonomy): domain Eukaryota; kingdom Fungi; phylum Basidiomycota; class Agaricomycetes; order Hymenochaetales; family Trichaptaceae; genus Trichaptum; species Trichaptum fuscoviolaceum. The sequence goes on along the minus strand of CAJSYZ010000002.1, from coordinate 6,313,008 downwards.
GTTGCCATTGCATGCTCGTGCAGAGTAAGACTGCCACCTTTTTTATACCCTGATCAGCGCCGCTAATTTAGAATTGCCTAGCCTGTGGTGCTTTCTTCCGAGCTACTCAATTTCGCGAGCGAGCAATATAGGCGACACTTGACTGACGCGACTGGTTTATCGTCAGAATAAAATGGGTTGCTGTATAAGTACGGCGGGCATTCATACCAGAGCACCCCAATATACCTTGAGATTCATCCTCCTTCGCAGTCTCCCCACAGCTCACTGTCCGGCATGCTCTCGATCCTTGTATCCACCGTCCTGCTTGCCATTGCTGGTGTCCATGCAGAACAACATACCGTACACTTTACGAACAAGTGAGTGCAGGCAGGCGTGCGCACTGCGGACGCTACGTATCATTGTTACTGACAGTTTCGCGTGCTGAAAAGCTGTGGATTCGGATCGGTACGCTCTCTCTTCTGCGACGTCCATCACACCTTGACTCATCGCTGTGAATAGCCGAGGCTCATCCAAGGCCCTAACGTCTTATCCACAGGTGGAGACGTCACCATCGGCGGGCCTCTCATCAGTGCCATCGCGTAAGCTACGCAATAACCTACCGCTTCCTCATCCTGACCTTCCTCCTAGGTACCTACAGACCGGTGACCTATTTTCACCATAAATATCGCTCCACCAGGCAGAATACCCTAACATATCACCTATTTTTCCATTTCCCAAGGCAATTGTGGGTTTAACGGCGAGGGCTGCACGCTCATCGAGACGACGCTCAAGAACGCGAACAACGGGGCTGGGAGCGGGTCCAGCTCCGATATCTCACTTATTTCCCCGTACGCATTTGTCTCGCTTTCGAGTATTGATACAGTGTTGCTGACTTGGACGCGACGGACTCACAGACATTCATTCTCTGTGTCCTCGGGGTTTGGGTAAGCCATGCGGTAATGAACATATCACGATCTGGCTTCTCACTTCCTGTCACTTCTTCCATTCTGTCCAGGTATTTCGGTGGATGTGATGGCGCAGGTGCAGACTGTTAGTACCATTGCATTACTTCCATTCAGTCATAAATTCTCTACTAACGCATTCAACTTTAGGCACATCACCCGACTGCACGACGGCTTTCCACCAGCCGAGCGATACCTTTGTGCAAGTTGCCTGCCAGCAAGATAATGTAAGTTTGAAATTTCGCAATACAGAAGCAACGTTCTCACTGATGTGATGAATGTTCACTATGGCTTGTGCAGGTTAATCTGGCTATCACGTTCTGTGATTAGTAGCTTGAATATGAATCCCACAGTTTGATATCAGATTTTGGCATTTCCAGAAATACAGAGAGAAGAAACGATGTTCCCATTATAGATGAGTGAATGTACAGTCGTACAGTTTTGTGACTTTTGTATACCAATGCGGAGATTCAAATCTTAACGCCGCCTATTGCTTTCATCAATTGCAAATCTGCTTCAGGCCGTCGTCGTTAAGATCTTCTGCTCTCCGATACATCATGGCCGGACTTATCATCCTCAATGAAGATATCGCGCTCGCTATTCTTCTAATCTGTGATGCATTTACAATATTGAACATGGAGCAGGTCGGCGCTTAATGTTGTTTATCCTTGTAGCGCTGCGCAGCTAAACCCGGATTCACCAAAGACTTGCAGCCTCTTCAGGATGGTGTCAAAAGTGCGACACCTCTGGCTTACTTTGGTCATGAAGCTTGACTACGATCGTGCTCCGAACCTTGCACCCCATGAGTCTCTGGAGTCTTTGTCCACGGAACGATTGCGTGAGCTGGTGATTCGATCAGCCAGATCACATGCAAACTGGAGCTCTCCTCATGGACCCAAGTCATCGCGCAGCGTTTCCTTTGATATAGATAAAGACTACATTCGCTTCGAAAAACTCCTTCCGGGAGGAAAATACTATGCCTACCAAACGCGGGGGTACCGCTTCCATTGCTATGATACGGAGACTCAGATGCAGGTTACCCCCCGTGATGGAATAGCATCTCCTAAGGAAGGCATGTTCCTTAGGGACTGCTTTCTTGTGGATCGCGGAGACGCGATTGTTCTAGCCTACACTTCGCATGACGTGCAAAAGTACGTAGACTTGTCAATACTACTGCCCGCTCGATCCATCTCATCATGGAGACAAGCTCTGTTACAGTAGTGCGCTTCGATGTCCATTCCGGAAACTCGGATGTCATTCGATTGTTTGTGTATCCTCCGAATGACTCAGACTGCAATGCAGAGCTCCCTTTATGCCAAACGATAATCGGAAGCGACGTAGTGGTTTCCCTGGAATTATCTCACAGACTGCTTGTGGGGAACTGGAGGACCGGTGAGGCGAGACTGATCCAAGACGTGAGTGCTCCATGACTCTGCATCACACTGGATCTAATGGCCTTTGCAGTACACATATTTTGATCATGACTCATACATTGTCAGCAACTATCTTATTGCTTTCCAGCGGATGCCACGTGAAGACTACTCCGTTTGGGCAATTCCTCTGTCCCACATTTTTCGCGAAAGAGTTAGCTGTGACGGCGGGAAAATAAGTGGCTCCACATTATGTCTGCGGTCGCAAGATGTCTTCCGGCACTCTTTCAAAGCTATGATACCTGGTACAAAGAGGGCGACAATTCAAGGCATCTCAATCTGCACAAGCTCGTGGAAAAACCCAAGCTCGTGTGAGCTTGATGCCCCAGATGCTCCTACCCGAATTCTCGTTTCTATTACTGTCGGTACTTCCGCTCCCTTTTCCATTGACAGAATGGTTGCCGAATTGCTCCTAAACCCTATGTCAGCCATTCTTTCGAACAAGCTTTCTCAATCATCCATCAACAATAACGCTCCTGACAATGGTTATCTCCTCATGTGTCGCGGGCCGTCCGTGACACATGCTCAATCAAGTGGAACTCTGATGTCGCCCACCCGAACAGGTTACCTAGTTGCAGATGCTTACAATACTGACGCAGATGCTAACATTATCAACATGCTCGATTTACTAGAGGAGAGATTGTCGGATAAGCACAATAACTCCAACCAGATTGAACACTTTTTGGGACAAACATGGAAGTCTAGTGACATCCATCACTTCATAAATGCAGATGGTAGAAGGCCTAGAATACGCGTAGAGCCATATAGTGGCGCTATTTGGTATCACTATAGAACAAAGTTATTCATATATAGTACAGACTGATATCTCCACTTTGGAGCTATAACTATTCTATGCATAGAATTACTTCATCCTCTGAATGTCGCAATCTGTACTTGTAAGTTTCTGGGTTTATGAGGATGCTGTTAATATTCATGCTTTTATGGGAAGAGAATTGTACAAGTTACAGAAGGATTGAGCTTGCTTTGTGTAATGAACTCTGCTGTAGGCTACAGATATAATGCATGAATGTACATTGTATACAGTATAAACGTACGGAATGATAGCAGACACTGTCATTTAATTGCGAGCAATGGTACTTACCGCAGGTTGTATCATGCTATTTTCCATCCACTACATTAACTGGCAATTACAGATGAGTGGGATACCAAACAATGTAGTGATTTGTTATGTCCAAGAATCATCAATGAATCAAGAGAAGATAAATTATTGTATGGTCTTCGTCTAAGTATAAAAGCGTAAACAAATCCGTGCCGATGTGCGGAGAGTAACTCTGATGAAGGGAACTTAAGGTGCCACGTTCAAGTCTGGCTCGTTGTTTCCTCTCCGCTCTTCTCGGCGATATTGATCACACGCTGCCCAAAACACTTTTCGAAAGCCCGCAGGTATGCTACGGAGTAGATCACTCGCAGCTTGCCTCATTCAAACGCAAGTCGTCTATTCGGCTCCGCGTTCCCCGCATTTTGATCTGCCTGCGATTTGCACTACCGTGCCGAAGTGTTTACCCTGCACTCCGTTTCCCTCCGGGATCCCAGCAGCTCAGCGCTGTCTCCTCATTTGACACGAAGACAGGACGACAATTACATAGGTCACCGGAGTTGTGCTTTTGAATCTACTCTTTGGTGTCGCGTCTTTATTTGAGTACTTCATCCTGGCCGAACCTTCTATTTCGCAAGTGTACCTAATATGGGGCGCCGGTTCGTCTACTTCTCTGCACACTCAGTAGCATTCGGACGTTTAATTCGCATTATGACCAACATGCGGTACAACCGTTCGGAATGAATGCAGGCTCACTTGTAGGGTGATGCAGCATCTTGTCTTCCTTCCGAGTTACTCGCGTCAGTTTTGTCAGATACGAAGATGATACTTGAGTCCTAGCAGCTCAATGATCGTGGTATAAGTACTTTGGATGTTCCACCCAGTGCAGACAAAACTCCTCAGAGCCCTCCGTATTTCCAACATAAAAGAACTCGATACTCGCCAATCTCTTCATCGCACTTGTATCATTGTACGACATGTTCTCCATCCTTGTTTCCACCATCTTGCTCGCCATCGCCAGCGCTAGCGCCGAACAGCATACCGTCCACTTTACGAACAAGTGAGTCATGGCTAGCCTGATGTGTACTTGAATACTGATGCTTTTGCGTAATGATAAGTTGTGGATTCGGGACGGTACTTACTCTGCTGAACTACGTTCAATGCACCGTTGATTGATCTCTATGATTAGCCGATGCTCATTCAAGGACCCAATGTTCTATCTACTAGCGGAGACTTCACTACCGGTGGACCCCTCATCAGCGCCATCGCGTGAGTAATACCTTTTGATAGCATGCTGCCTACTGATTGTTATCCTCCCGCCCGAAAGGTATCTGCAAACCGGTAAGACTCAATCATTATTATTTTGTCACACTAGTACTCATTTTGATACCCTCCTTTCCTCCGCCCATCATTGGCCTTGTTTCTGCTTCTTACATAAGGAAACTGCGGCTTCAACGGCGAGGGTTGCACACTCGTTGAAACAACACTTCAGAACCCTACCATTGCTGGAAGTGGTTCCAGCACGGACCTCTCTCTCATCCCTCCGTAAGTATTCCTAATCAAGTACGCATAAGCTACGAGCAAGCAATGGTGCGATGTGCTCTAACATTAACTGCCACTATCTATAAAGACACACATTCTCCGTGACCTCCGGATTCGGGTAAGCAGCAAGGTTCTGAGAATATATCATATAGTCTTCTTACAGGTCCGTGGACTCTAGATACTTCGACGGATGCGATAATACAGGCGCAGACTGTCAGTAACATGCCTTCTGTCCATCTCTCGCACGACTGATCGACTCTACTTTAGGCTCATCGGCTACGTGCACAACAGCTTTCCACCAGCCAAATGATACATTTGTCCAGGTCGCATGCCAACAAGACAATGTGAGCCAAGCCCATACACATCTCTTGCACTATTGACGACTATATTGACTGTTCTTGCTTTACGCATAGGTGAATCTGGCCATTACATTCTGTGATTAGTTCGGTGTCTCTGTGAAAGGATCTGAGAGGGGTGTTTCCTGTGACTTTCTTCTCCTAGGATATTGAACATCATTTGAGATAAAGGGATGTGGCTTGCGAATATAATGTCGCTGACTCGGATGCCAGTGTGCCAAGTTGTGTCGGAGCTCAAAAATTAGAGTTTGACTTCATCAGGGAAACTACTTTTTGCTTAAGGCGACTGACGCGTCCTGACGCTGCCTTAAATGGACTGAAGGGTTGCTATGCCTGTCTGAAATCTACTGATATGTTGCTATGCCTGTCTGAAATCAACTGATGGCCTGAACACACTGAAATAAGCCAATTTTCAGGACACACACAGTACGTCAGTACATCAGGAGGTCAGTCAAGCATAAGTAAAGACTAAGTACAAGCATGTACAATTCAAATGTCATAGTAAGTACAAATCAGTACACCAGTAATTCAGTACGCCAGTATTGTAGGCTGCGCGCTGCTTTCCTCTCGCCTTCGCTGATAAGGATGTTCATGCTTTTCGTTGTTGGCTGAGCGACTCAAGCACATTTGCCTTGTGCGCTTCGAGAATTGTCCGACTTCCGCCCAAGTGGCATATTCTTCCTGACGCCTGAAACAATTGTCAAACATAAATTCCAGAGTTCTTACTACGGGTTTTCGGAGGACTCGGACATACTATTTTCAATCTGTTCCGAAAGCAATTTCTCTCTTGTCCGATTGCGCACGTTCTGATCATTTTCCCTCAAGGTCCATGTTCTTGAATTACCCTCCACCTTGAATGGTCCGCCGTAGCCGCTCGTGTCAATTCTCGTCACCGCAACCTATCGATCTAGCTCTGCTTCTACATCCTTGAGAAGCAGATTGCCTCCGGTGGGAAGTGGGGGTAGATCTCGGTCTGGCAGTTGTTTGTTCAATAGGGAGTTTTGGTCTGACGCCAGAACGATCGGTATATATCGCAAGTGTTCATACTCCTGGTTTGTTCCTTCTGGATCATCCGAAAAGTGTTTGAGTAAGGCTTTATACTGTAGCTCGAATGCACTTTAACAAGATGACTTACGGCCGTCAGCGAATCAACAAGTATCCCATCGATATGTAGGCAACACTCATTATCTGCAACTTCGCTCACGTCGTAAGGCTTCAGAATAAGCTCTGTGATACGCATCACTACACCTGTTCGGTCGTCCAGCGTATTGGCAAGCCGGATTTTCTGCTTCGCGAATGCCTGGATCATCGAAAGTACGTTCTCGGTGGACAACTGGCTGATTTAGGAGGTGGTCGTGAACTTCCCTTGCCCAGCTCGCTCTCAACTCACATCGTCTTATTCATCAGCGACACAACTCACTTCGATACTGATTGACCAAGGACAGCACCACCGTAGTCCTAGATTTAAGAAAGTAAGACCACTACAGGCCGGAACAAATGACTATTCGAGAAGAGCTCACTCGAGTGGTTGATCCATCCCCTCGCACGAACGTACCACAGATCAAGTTCACTGTACCTTTCGTAATACCGATACCGTATCCGTGAGACAGAACTCTACCTTCACCATCGAGTCCTTGATGCCAACCAGACGGCACGACAGCGCAGCATGTCCGTTCCACACGACCTTGCTCGAGGTGAACTTGATAGCGTTGCCGACAATGTTCGTAATGACCTGGCGCAGATGCAGCGAGTCACCGATGAGCTGATCAGGAATGTCTGGGTAAACATCATATGTGAGGTCGAGGTTGTTTTGCGATGGTCGTACAACGAGAGTCTTGAGGTTACCGAAAACCGTGTGTCTCAGTGAATACCAAACTTGCTCTATCGTCATCCTGCCTGCTTCGAACGTAGTAATTAATCGAAATATTAGCAACTGAATTCGGAAGCATCGGCGGCGGATTAGCTTACTCTTCGAGATATCCAAAATATCGACATTAATCAATAGCAGACTCCGAGCCAAACTATGCACCAGCAGAAGACTCTCGCGCTGACTCTTATTCAAATTGCTATCCAGCGTAAACTCTTTCATGCCAATGATACCGTTCATAGGGGTCGAATCTCATGAGACGTGTTCGCCAAGAACTCCAACTTGGAGCGACTGGCAAGTTCGGCAGCTTCACGAGCGGCGGCGTTCTTCTAAATCGACTCGCGCAAGTAGTGCACAATTTAATTGATTTGATGAGTCTCAAAGGATTCCATCTCGCCTGAGCCTTTGACGGTGATGAAACACGTGAAGTCGCCGTTTATACTAGTAGCTGCAGTACTGATCTGCGCGAAACCACGCACTTCGGTCGTCAAGTTTCCGGCCATGGTGTCAACAGCCATTCTTATTCGGAGTGCGTTCAGTAAAAACCACACTACACAATTCAGCGGAATGCTAGTGAAATAAACATACGTGATTTTTTGCTGTGACATGAACATTCTCGATTTCAGCTTGAACACCGAGTTTTTTCGTTCTGACTTCCCGCGCGACTTTGGTCACCCCCGCAGTGAAGAGAGCCAACTGGTCAACCATGCCATTGATGGCCAAGTCCAGAATATCACCCTGAACAGACATGCCCACGATCTCCTGCGTCAAGTCGCCACGAGCGACGGTCGTAGTCGCGACAACAATGGTACGCACTTGAAAGTTCACCTGCGTCAAAGAAAAGTGAGACAATTCTCTCCAAGACAAAAGCGCAGCATAGGTTGACCGCCCATTTGCTGTACTAGTAGTCACAGTCTCGAGCTCCATCGCCCGCGAAGTTGTCCAGATCAATAATTGTCTAACACATTTAGCTTCGGTTAGATCTGTGTTGATATGATATGTTTGAAGAGCAAAGTATCCGAAATAGACGCATGTGGTTTCGCTGATGAATAAACCAGTATAAGCCTAGTAATATAATAGCAAGAAGAGAAGTCCGTACTTATAGTTCCAGAGGCTTCAAAGGTTGCGCTTATTCTCTTCCCTCGCATGCCCTCATAGATGTTCGCCACCGTAGTCCGATGCTTGTGAACTAGATGTAGCGCCTAGGTTCACGCTACCTTCCGGCGACTTGCTAGAGATTGGCCGGGAGATGCTGGCAGCTGTTTCATGGAAAGATGTTCGCCTCGCGTCATCGCGTTTTTCACTATCGGAGGTGTATCACATTCAACTAGAGGTATGAAGGTGTCTCGCAAGACGGTATGAGGTGGTGTTCCGAGGCCGGGGCCGGGGCCGGGGCCGTCAGCCTGCAATTGACGGACGCGAGATTTACTATGTTGCAATGGCGGTTTCGGCGCAGGAAACTGATATGTGAAGCGAGGGGCATCCAAGGACACATGCGCAAGGCTGGCGCGGGATCGGTCATGTAGTTCATCTGCCCCCTCATCAATAGCGTCCTCTGCCACCTCTTCAATCGTCAGCGGACGGCCCTTGCCCTTCCTTTCCTATAAGGCGGTGTCGACTCTAGTTGAAGACGAAGGATTGTTACTAATTTTTGATGAAGATCACAACAGTTGGTGATGCAACATGTATCGGCCTATCCTCAGCGGGTGTCGTTCGAAAGGTAGAAGATGCTCGCTTCAGCGTGCACGTCGGAGCTCCTCTCACTATAACAAGGCCGCCCACCTTCTCCTCTCCAGGTACTAAAGACAAATGTGAGTGATAAGATCAAGCAAGAAGCACGTTCTCAGACGTACACTATTGTTTTTTGGTTCATTCGGAAATGTTGAAGTCTAGGCGAGTTCAATACAAGCTTGAGGGTAGGATAAAACATAACTTGTTCAGGCCAATAAGTGGTCTTATGGAATGGGTGGGGGATGGCGGAGAAGTGCTCATAACAAGACTGGAGAACGTACACTGTGTCGTTGAGGGGACGCAGTGGTAAAAAGTTCAAGTTCAAGTTCAAGTGCAAGTGCAGTCCGAGTCACGGTGGCAACTTGAACTTGAACTCTTCAAGTTCCAATTTTAGATTTAAAGCTCCACTGGAAGCATCATCATGGCAAGCAATCCGAACAGCAGACAGACACCATTGGCGACATCTTCCAAACCACTTTGATACCTCAGACTACGGTGATCATTCGGGAAAAAAAGGCAATTCAATAATAAATTTTAATCATGAATCTCCTGGCAACTTTGAAAGACAAGAGCATGCGCACAACAATTTACTCGATAACTCAAGCACATTTGGTCAAACCTGCTACTGGTGGGCCTCAGCCTACTAGATCAAGCCTCGAAGTTCTTGATGTACTTATCCGGTAAGGGTGAGTGGCTTTGGCTCAGGGCCAAAGCTACAGCAAACGTGCTGTGAACGTCAATAGCTGCATCTAGTATTCCAGTACAGCAGATCATGCAAGTGAGAACTTGAAGATGGTTGATCTTGAACAACAGAATGATAACTTACACTCTTTTTGTGCCGCTGATAGCTCGTCAGCTGCCCAGTCACTCATTGTGACCTCACTACTCTTCTTGACGTTCAGCCTCAATACTTCTCCCACTATTTTTTCGAGCTTGACAGTCGGAGTCGGATGCTGGAACCAGAGACGAGGGTTTAAGAGCAGTTGGGACCAGGTCGGGTTTTTGGGCCAGACTTCCGGGTAGACAACGCGTGCCCAATCTGTCAGATCGACACAGGAGCGCACAGAGGTGCGAAACTTGCGCTTTATACGCACTGCGTCACCTGCCATTTCTTCTGTTAGGCCACCTCGCAGGAGAAAAGATAAGTTATTCATACCGTTGATTCCTGCGGAAATTTTCATGACTGTACCATCCCCAAGGAGTTGCGCCAACGTAGGGGGAAGGTCAGTAAGAGTATGCGTCCTGACTAGATAAATGTGGTGTTGAACTGCGAGTTGGATGAGGTCCACGCGATGATTGGGCCCTTCTCCGCCACTTGCCCACTCGATGTCGATCGAGACAAATCTACTAGCTGGTACCTGTGGCAATGATGCATATATTGCAGTCACTGCATTGTCCACATCCAAGCCCGTGCGACACTGTATCGGAACTATATTATGGAGCCTATATTGATGTAATTCGGAGAGAGGTGTTGGTGGTACCCCGAGAAGATCAAGAAACGTTTGCAGTTTCTTGTGTATCTAGCAACAAGTCAGTGTACAGATCTTGATATGAATGAAACAAGTACCTTCGTTTGAGCCCTTGCTGTCCACCGTTGAACGAGCTGAAAGCGGAGGACGGTGCGGAGGTGCAGGCGTGCGTAATCAAGGGAGAGGAGGATGAGAAGGATAGTACGAAGATTTGAGAACATGATTCACGGTGGAATGGCTTGATGATGATCTTGGGGACAATACCCGCTCCCACTTCACACTTATACAAAGTAGTTGAAGTCAGTTTTCTGATTTCCCATTCTTCTAGAAAGAGAGAGGGAGCTATTAGTGCTTTGTACTATGACTCGGATAAACCGCAAGTTGAACTGATAGTAGGAGATGACAAATGATTTCTTCCGGATGACTTGATTATAAGGCTTCTTTTCATTTTAAGCACAAACGAACAAGAAAATGAGTCATGTTAACTCCGAAGAAGTCGGGAGGATACAACCCACTGCACAAGAAGCTGCTCCATCAGCTCTAGAAGGATTTCGAAGAAAGCCATGAGTAACTCACCATACAACAGTCATCCCTGTACACAACCCGAAACTTGAACTAGAACCGTGCCAAAATGGGAAATGGGCCAACTTGAATGCATCCCAACCCGCTTCGGAAGGAGTAATTTGCATGAAGGCGCGTTTCTCGTCCTCGGAGCTGAGGGAATTGCGCTGTCGGCCGATGATGGACTCATACTGCACATTGAAACCGAGTGTTCTCCGTTTAGGCGGCAATGGTGGCGGGGCAGAGGTGTTTGGCAAGGAATGGGGACACGACAAGTTGACAACAACTTGGATGATGTCGAAAATGCAGTTATATTTTTCCCTTTGCGGCATTTGCAAATTGAGTTGTGAGTCGCTTTGTCGACCTTTGTGCATGCAAGCGGAATATTGGGATGCATCAAACTGCCCGGTGATACATAGCCCCGTATATACGAATCCGACCGCGCAACTTCGCAACCTTCCCTCTCCAGCATCCTTCCCATGTTTTTGGGCTCTTTACGCCGCTCAGGCCAGGCGAACTTAGGATTAGATGTCGATTGAGCAGGGATCCCTGAAGTGAGAGTAGACGGTAGGGATAGAGACTCGTCCCGACTGACTGCTCAGCGCGAGTCCTGTGGCCGCTTATTGTTGAGCTTGAGATGGTCGAGGAAAAGAGGAACGATGGAACGAGAAGAAGCTGACGCGGCCATCGTTCCTTCCGGTGACAAGAAAGTCGGAGTCATACTGGAAAGTTGTCACTGATGAGTCGGGGATACAGGAATGTGAAGAAAATCATACCCATTTGCAGATTCCATACGCGAACAGATGTGTCCAATCCCCCTACCCCCACCCCAAGAAAAGAAGACAATATAATTTTCGGCGTAAATCTTATGCAGATGTTCTCGGAGAACGTATAGACATTCCCCGTGCCGATGCTCCAAAGCTGAAGAAGCCCGTGAGTATTATGATTCAAAAATTAAAAGAACAACTTACTCGAGAAGTACAGTAGTAGCTTTCGCTCACTGATTACTGCACGCATACATCCTCTCCTCGTGCCTGTGAGGGCCGGTTCAGTAACTTGCCTCTTTGCACATCCGAAACGTCGGTGATGTGTCTCGCAATTCAAAACCTGAGAGGAGCGGACCTCGGATGCAAGTGCAGCAACCAGTTTTAATGTCCTGCTCTCTGAGCTGGTCATCAGCCACCACTGACGATGAGCTCTCTGGCATAGCCCTGTCCCTCGGAGAAGGTTCACTCATGATATATGGTGACGGATGTAACCACTCTACCATCACAAATCGCTGAAGAAGTTTGTGTTGTCAACTGTGGAGGTGGACGCGTGCGCATGTGTGCTCGCCATTGCTTTAGTCGGTGGGGGGATACGCGTCGGCATAAATCTGCGAGAGAATCCTGGGTCAAGAATTGGGGCGCCTGCTGTGGGCGCAGTAAATTGCGTAGACGGCAGTGGTTTCGTTCCTCTGCAAAAGCGGTCGAACTCCTACCCCCTTGGTTTCCATACGAGCCTAGAGCGGCGCACGAGTAGAAACGCGTCGACCCACAGGGAGCTAACAAAGTAAGGCGCAGACGTTTTACGCGAGCTGCGCGAGGCGTTGAAACCGATAGAACAATTTGAGCGTGCCGAGACAGGCAAAGCAGATGCGCGGCGGAAGAAAGAGGTCTATCAGAGTTGTACAAGGTCCCGCATGGTGTTGGGAGAGAATCGGGACGTGCAGGAGGAATTCGATGTTGAAAATTGGTAGAAAAGTGAAGAAGAGAATCTGCGGTGACTTGGGCGTTGGGATACAGTGGTAGTTGAGGAGGAGGCCATGACTACGTCAGTTCGCTACTGAAAAGTCACTTGAGGCCATCAACGATATTATAGAGCTTACTCATCTTGGATGATTGGTTAAAGTGTGTCTGTAAGGTGGTTCCTGCCCTAGGCTGCCAGTGCCAGTGTGTAAGATGATCCCGTGTCAACTCAACTGTACATCCTACGGCAGCGGCTGTTCCTTTTTCCGATAATTGCGTAGGATGCGATCAATAGTGGAGGGTGCGGGCCAAGATGTAATCCTGGAGAGCAGAACGTAGTGTTAAACAGAAAATACACCAGGACGTAAGACAACCTGAGGAAGTTCTCTGTTAACGAGCCTGGTTGTATGGCATGGTGACTACGGCCAGTGTTGAGCATCTTCAATGTCCACCAAGTACTATGCCTGTGGTAGCAACAACTTGAAGTTGAAGTCGACAACTGAGTGCCAGCCTGCCAGCCTTAGTAGTGAGTGCCACAACTTCAAGTTGAACTTGAAGTCACCGTGCCAGTGACCGGCGTGCCACTGGCACTGGCAGTGGCAGTGAGCCTGAGTGACTCCGACTCAGACATCACTGGCAGAAGAATTTGCCGTCCATGTCCTCTTCATCTTGCTCCCCGGAACATTGAAGGGATGAAGTAGTGATGTTGAAGGCAACTTGAGCCAGAGGAACTTTAACACGGTGTATGTCCCCGAAATGTTAAAGTAGAAGCACAACACAAACAAGCCTTCAGGTACTACTAGTACGAGTACTAGTAGGCTAGTAGATACTCCTGGCAGCCTGGGGATGCGCTGCATCGTATGAGATGTGGTGATCAGTATTTACAAAATATCTTCAAGTTGAAGGTCATATCATCAAACAATCAAGCAAGACATAGGCGTTTTATTCAAGAAAAAGACGACACATCATTGTTTACTATTATCGGAAAGACAAAGTCGAAACATCATTGTTTATCAGGAAGACAGATAGACTCGACGAAGTTTATACCGTGACCATATACTACGGGTAGTAGTATACTAGGACAAGGGCGTCAAAGATTTGAGTCGAGATACGCCTTCGCCGGTAATCCGAAACTCAAATGGCTCTTTGTAAAGAGGATTGGAAGGATTCACAAATCCTTCCTTGGAACTAGGAGGCTTCCGTGTTTGCTCACGCACTTCCTTTGCCCAGTCCATGCGCAGAGCCAAATAAGACTGAGGTGCCCGACCATAAGGGCCATGGTTCCCCACTATCTTGCATATCCTTTTAAGCACGTCCTGCTGTTCATAGGTAAAGAGTGGTTCCCCCGCTGTCAGGTGCAGTACGGATGGTGCGTTTTCTATGAATTTGTAGAGAGATTCGTCGTCACCATAATAATGTCGGTCGTGGATAAGTTTATTCAAATGTTGCCTGAGTGGAGTCTCGTTCATCACCTCAAAAACGACATGTTCAGAAGACGTAATCATCTGCATCGCGTTGGAAAGGATAACAGCTTTCTCCCTGTGCGTATTTCGCCGCTTCTCCAGATGCAGGATCTTCAATAATTTTTTTCGGTCTTCGTCATTTTCCGGCCACTTTCGCACTGGCACCGGGACTTCCGTGAGATTCGCCTGCTTGACAACTTCCGCTAGTGTGTTCAAGGATAATTGGTCGAAAGAAGCTGAGACTTCCTCATAACTGCGCTGTATATCAGCTGGGAGAGCTTTTGGAGGAAAACCTTTGGCCGACGCATGGGGTATGTCCTCAGAGCCATAGTATTCGATGTCGCCCTCTTCGGCCATCTTTGCAAAGAATTCCTCGAAATAGAACTTAGGCAGGTCCTTCAGATCGAGGACACCCTCTTCTGATGGATCAAGATTTGGGAACGGTTTGCACGTAAAGTCATCTATGCTGGCATCCCATGTGGACTCCTGCTCGTCGAGTGTGGTGGCTGGCTGTTGTGAATCCAACTTCTTCAGCTTGCAATTGAGGATGACATACAACCTTCGATGGAATTCGAAGATAAGATAGAAGCGCACAAGAAAGAAACGGAACTTTTCGATGGATTTTGCGTCAGGCGACGGCTGCCAGGAGTTTGTGAAGGGGTATTTGGATTTAAGCTCTGCTCTCGCGCCCTCTACCAAGCTGTGCAGCTTCTTTTCGGTTTCCCTCAGCGTCTTCACGGCCCGGCCCCTCTTTTCCTCACTACACTTTGGGTCCATTGTCGTCTCCTCCACCACCTCTGCTTTGTTTTTCGCCTTAACCGCCTCCTTGTATGTCGTATCCTCCTTGCGGAAGTCTGCTAACTTGTCTTCAATCCCTGCTAACCACTCTTCGTAGCGTGCTTTCTCTGAGGATATGAGGCTTTGAGGTAAAGCGGTGAGCAGGTCATCAAACAGATGCCTTGCAATGGGAACCTTTCCGTTCCGGCGCATGGTTGGTTGGGCAGTGAACTCAGCGTAAAGCTCGTTTACACCTCTGATGAGCCCCGCTGTCTTGACACCGCCATCACCAGTAATGTCAAAAGGGGCAACCGATTCGATCTTGAATTTGTTTGGGAAAACAATGGCAAAAGCCATATAAAGAATGTTCCTGGCGTCCTCGAAAGTGTCGTAGTTTAATACTACAAGCTGCCGCTTCGCTCTATGTGAGAACTCATGAGTTTAATTTGTTTTGCAATAGCTTTCAAGATGACTTACCGATTCAGCTGCTACGGCAATGATTTGAAGCTCGCGTATCATGACAGCGAACGATGCTATAGTCCGCGTCAAAAGGTCGTCTTTGGAGCGGTCCGCCTTCCGTTCAGCATCCAATGTCTGGTCCGCCTTCCGTTCAGCATCCAATGTCTCCATACGAGCCAGCTTTTCGTTCATTTGATGCACCTTGTCGGTGGTGCTTCGAATCATATCAAATTGACTGTCAAGCCTTTTGCTAACATTAGCTGCCATGGCGGAGTGTAGCGCATGGATGCCCTCCTCAGCTGCAGCCCTCGCAAGCATCGGGTAATTCAGGGTTGCCTGGTCCTTTATATGTTGTATCTCGTTGGAGAGAGATTCGACTTTCTCCTCCAAGTCCTTTATTGTCTTCGAGTAAGGCGTACTGAGATCCGTGTTCTCCGATTTGGCCGCCTTTTTTTTCGTGGCTTTCAGATCTTCCTTATTTTTGTCAAGATCTTGATATCCCTCAACATTCCGCATCGCCTGATCCAGCCGTTCATCCACTTTCTTTTTTTCATCAGTATTCGCCGCCCGAGCTGCCGCTCCATGCTTGAGTTTTGTTATCACCTGGTTGAGAACTTTGGCAGTCTCGACCAGCTTTCCTCCAATGTCCGTCCATTCCTTGCCCGCTTTGTCCAAGTCTGTTACGACCTAGAGTGGTTCCTTCGCTTTCGAGACCCTGAATCGGACACGGACGACGATCGGACGCTATGAGCGGTGGTTCTCACTCTGAGAAGCACTTTACAAGTCAATTAAGCTATTCTACACATCAGAGCTAAAGATAAACACATCACCTGAGAAGCACTTTACAAGAGGCCAAAAGTGGAGTGCTTCGCAGGGGGATCCGCGGTTTTGATGAACAAAGGTAAAAACTATACAGTACCAAGCCACTGGACCCTGATCCGACTAGGTCCGACCTATACCGCTGACGTAAGTCGGAGTTCGGGGTCCCGCTCTAGTCGGGGTCCCGCATCGGTAGAGCGGAGGTTCGAGTCGGAGTGGCGGAAGAAAGAAAGAAAGGAGAATTGCTTGCAGGGCGCTTGTCCTAGCGGCCTGCAAACATACAGGCAAGTAATCTACGCAAAAAGGAAGAGAATCGGAGTCAAAGAAAGTCCGGTTTCGGACCGGACATGTCGGGGATCCGACTCGGAGTGTGATCGTAAAAGAAAATAAAAGAAAAATAAAAGAAATAAAATAACCTGAGGCGGATTCCTGACATTATCCCCCTCCAAGGGCGCTCCTAAAGAGCGCGCGCGTTCGTTAGCGAATGGCGTCGGGGTACCGACGATAGAACTTTCGGATAACGGCGGGGGCATGCTCCATGTCCGCGGCATCGATCCATTGGTCTTCCTCGGGTCCATCAGTCCTGCCAGTTAGTTCATTGAATGAAATACAGTGTTTGCTGAATGTACTGGAGATACTCATTGAATGAGATTACAGCAATCACTGCATGATATAGAGCATCTGATTGAATGAAGTACAGCCTTGCTGTAAACCATCCACTGCATCATCTACAGCAAATGCTGGCTGAAGCAGTATAGGGTAAATCAGCATACCTAGGGAATACTAGGCATATAATATCAATTGGGATTATAGCACTGGATAATAGAATAATGCATTGCATACCCACCGCTTTTTTAGGTTAATTATAGCATTCAGGCACTGTTGATTGATAGCATGCTGTAATAAATCAGAATTTCATAATTTCCATCTATTTTGAGATATGAGGCACCCCAGGGTCCAGGACCCTGAGGTCTGGCAGGTTCCAGGTCACTTGGTGCCGCTTTAGAGGAGGTCGTGGGAATAAACTCAAATTAACCTTTGCAGGCTCTACAGGCCTTCTAAAATAGCACGAAAATAACCAAAAAATCAGGAAATATTCCTGGGCACTGCCGCTTTGCTGTAGCGTGGGAACTACGCTTCTGAGCGACCATATTAGGGTACCAGTGTGTTCTGGGCCCCTCTGGGCCCTTCCTAAAGCGGTAAAAATCATCATAAAATAGATAATTATATTCATTTGCACCTGCATATATGCAGGCTTCTCCTGGGCCTACCAGCAGCAAATAAAATGCAATAAAATCGGATTATATTAGTAGAAGTATATCAAACATGATCTAGATAGCTAAATATGGTAATACTAGCTGGGAACATGTGTATAACATCAGATCATATTCTATTTTTAATACATAACATATGAGGCCCATTGCACCACATTGGGATACCTCCGGGATGCAAATTTTGATGGGATTCCAATGGGACGTACTAGAAGAGCTGAAACGGGCTTTCACGGCGCTAAAATATGCATTTTTCATATTGTTACAAATTATTATTTTATTTAAATGTTATTTTTGTTTCAGCACTTCCACTGCACGTAAAGGCATGTATAAATAGTCAAAATGGTACAGAACGACGAGGAGAACAATAATATGAGCTTAGAATAGCTACGCGGGAGCTATATATAGCTCTAACACACTAACTATTTTCGGAGAGCATGCAATTATTGTTAGTCATTCCTATGCATGTATGTACACTGTGTCTATGTTCTGAAAGCTTTAAAAAGCTCTCTATATATACTTCTCATGCTGTACGAGATTTTGCGGCAATCGGAGCTCATTTGAAATTGATATAAGGCATACAAATTTCGGAAAGAATGGTTAATTTTAATTTATTGGGAGGGTTATGGGTCAGGCACATAGCGCCAAACATTCACTATAAGTATCCTAAACATAATACAAATGCATGTTTGAGATGTCATTAGAAGGTGGAAGTTATATGTGTTTGTGTCATGACATGTGCATTCTGATATCACACTTAGCATCTCATCCTACAATGTTGTATATAACTTCCACCTTCTAATGACATCTCAAACATGCATTTGTATTATGTTTAGGATACTTATAGTGAATGTTTGGCGCTATGTGCCTGACCCATAACCCTCCCAATAAATTAAAATTAACCATTCTTTCCGAAATTTGTATGCCTTATATCAATTTCAAATGAGCTCCGATTGCCGCAAAATCTCGTACAGCATGAGAAGTATATATAGAGAGCTTTTTAAAGCTTTCAGAACATAGACACAGTGTACATACATGCATAGGAATGACTAACAATAATTGCATGCTCTCCGAAAATAGTTAGTGTGTTAGAGCTATATATAGCTCCCGCGTAGCTATTCTAAGCTCATATTATTGTTCTCCTCGTCGTTCTGTACCATTTTGACTATTTATACATGCCTTTACGTGCAGTGGAAGTGCTGAAACAAAAATAACATTTAAATAAAATAATAATTTGTAACAATATGAAAAATGCATATTTTAGCGCCGTGAAAGCCCGTTTCAGCTCTTCTAGTACGTCCCATTGGAATCCCATCAAAATTTGCATCCCGGAGGTATCCCAATGTGGTGCAATGGGCCTCATATGTTATGTATTAAAAATAGAATATGATCTGATGTTATACACATGTTCCCAGCTAGTATTACCATATTTAGCTATCTAGATCATGTTTGATATACTTCTACTAATATAATCCGATTTTATTGCATTTTATTTGCTGCTGGTAGGCCCAGGAGAAGCCTGCATATATGCAGGTGCAAATGAATATAATTATCTATTTTATGATGATTTTTACCGCTTTAGGAAGGGCCCAGAGGGGCCCAGAACACACTGGTACCCTAATATGGTCGCTCAGAAGCGTAGTTCCCACGCTACAGCAAAGCGGCAGTGCCCAGGAATATTTCCTGATTTTTTGGTTATTTTCGTGCTATTTTAGAAGGCCTGTAGAGCCTGCAAAGGTTAATTTGAGTTTATTCCCACGACCTCCTCTAAAGCGGCACCAAGTGACCTGGAACCTGCCAGACCTCAGGGTCCTGGACCCTGGGGTGCCTCATATCTCAAAATAGATGGAAATTATGAAATTCTGATTTATTACAGCATGCTATCAATCAACAGTGCCTGAATGCTATAATTAACCTAAAAAAGCGGTGGGTATGCAATGCATTATTCTATTATCCAGTGCTATAATCCCAATTGGTATTGCATGCCTAGTATTCCCTAGGTATGCATCCCCTGAATCAATGTACAGCAAGGCTGATTCACCCTATACTGCTTCAGCCAGCATTTGCTGAGTGTTGATGCAGTGGATGGTTTACAGCAACGCTGTACTTCATTCAATCAGCTACCTGGCAGCAGTGGGTCCATAGCCTTTCCAGCGAACCAAATACTGCAGAGTCCGACCTCGACCGCTTCGGCGCGAGTTAAGGACTTCGGATACTTCGTATTCAATGTCGCCGTCGACGTTTACGGGCTCTGGCGGTGTCTGGACGCGACCAGGAATAGTGTCCGGTGTATACTTCGTGAGAAGCGACACATGGAACACTGGGTGAATCCGCATAGTCGCAGGCAGCTGAAGCTCGTAATTCAAGAGTCCGATCTTCCGCAAAACCGTGTAGGGTCCGAGTCTCCGCGGATTCAGCTTGCGCGTGCCCGGTATTGCGATATTCCGTGCGTCGAGCCATACCTTGTCTCCTGGTCGGATGTCCGGCGTGTCTGCATGTCCCTGGTCGTAATACCGCTTCATCCGCTCCGCTGCGACTTCGAGAGCCGCGCGAGCGTCCTCCTGAGCCTTCTGAAGCAGGTCGAGTCGGTCGTCCGCAGCTGGAACCGTCGAAAGTCCGGCACTCGGTACGATGGTGAACTCGGGGTCGTATCCATATAGCAGCGCGAAGGGAGACACCTTGGTAGCGGAGTGCGCTCGCGTGTTGTGCGCAAACTCCGCCATGGGCAGCAACTCCGACCAATTTTCCTGTCGGACGTCGGTAAACGCGCGGAGATACTGTTCCAACTCCTGGTTCACCCGCTCGGTCTGACCGTCCGTTTGCGGGTGGAAGGATGTCGATGTCGCGCCCTCGATCCCGAGTCGATGGAGTACCGCCTTCATAAACCGGGACACAAACTGTGTACCCCGGTCCGAAATGACTTTACGCGGCGTGCCATGGTGTTTCCAGACTTCGGACACAAACAAGTCGGCCGTCCGCGCGGAGTCAATATCCGAGGTCGTTGGTATGAAATGGGCCTGCTTGGTGAGTCGGTCTACAACCACGAAGATGGCGTCGTATTCACCGGACTGTGGCAGCTGGGTGATGAAGTCGCAAGAAATGACCTGCCACGGTCCGTCCGGTACTTCGTTGGGCTGAAGCGGACCAACCGGACGTTGCGGGATGTTCTTCGTCCGCATACAAGTGTCACAGCCCGACACGTACCGCTCGACGAATGTGGACATGCCAGGCCACCAGTAATTCCGACTCACCAGCTCATAGGTCTTCCAACGACCCGGATGTCCGACTGGAAGCGAATCGTGATGTAACTTGACGATATCGCGGCGGATCTCCTCGTCCTTCGGCACATAGACCTTACCCCGGTACAGCAGCAGCCCATCCTCCGTGTTCCACTCCTCCAAATCGTTCGCCAGCGCGCGCGGAGCCCCTTCCTTCACCTTCTCGATCGCCTCTACCAATTCCTCATCAAACCTCTCGGACTCCCGAATCCTCCGCAACAACTCCGTATCCCCCTCTGCCCGGACCATCCCTCGTCGCATCGCCAACGTATAGAAGCGGTTCGTGTCCAGAAGGACCTTGTCCGTATTGTCCGGTCCGTCAGGACGAAGGTCTTCGCGCCTGGACAAAGCATCCGGCTTTCCACCGAGTCGTCCGGGGCGGTGACGGATCAGGAAGTCAAAACGGCTAAGGAACAAGCTCCAGCGGGCCTGGCGTCTCGTAAGGTTTCGGGCTTCCGCAAAGAAGAGCAGGTTTCGGTGGTCCGACACAATATCAATTTTGTGCGGACTTCCTTCGAGATAGTGCCGCCACTCGTCCAAGGCTCGGACGATGGCTAGAAGCTCCTTGTCGTGGATCTCATAGTTCCTCTCCGCATCGCCCAGGGACTTCGAATAGTAGGCCACTGGGTGAATGTCACCGTCTGGTCCGATCTGTGAAAGTACCGCTCCGGTCGCGAAGTCCGAAGCATCGCATTCGAGGATGAAGGGTTTCTCTAGGTCGGGCATCGCGAGGACCGGTGCCTCCGCAAACTTCTTCTTCAGAGCATCGAAGGACTCTTGCTGGCGGGTGGTCCAGCGCCACTGGACATCCTTCCGCAACAATTCGGTCATGGGAACCGCCAGCTTCGAGAAGTCCTTGATAAAATGTCGGTAGAAGTTTGCGAACCCCAAGAAAGCCTGAATGTCCTTCACCTTCGCCGGAGTCGGCCAGTCGGCCACCGCTTCGACCTTCTTCGGATCCATCGAGATAATCCCAGAGCCAATGATCATACCCAAGTACTCGATGGAGTCCTTGTGGAACTCGCACTTTTCGGGCTTACAGAACAGGTCGTACTTTTCCAAACGTCGGAGTACCTCCTTAACGTGTTCCTCGTGCTCCGACTCGTTCTCCGAAAAAATGCAGATGTCATCGAGGTAGATAATGACAATAACATCCAGCATGTCCTTGAAGAGCTCGTTCATCATCCGCTGAAACGTAGCGGGTGCGTTCGTAAGTCCGAAAGTCATAACGGTCGGTTCGAAGTGTCCTTCCTGAGTCCGAAAAGCGGCCTTCCACTCGTCGCCTTCCTTGATGCGGATATTGTTGTATCCGGCCCGCAAGTCGAGCTTCGTGAAAACGCGGGCCTTCTTCAAGGAATCGATGAGTTCGGTGGTCAGGGGAAGCGGGTACCGATTTTTGACGGTGATCTCGTTGAGTTTTCGGTAGTCGACAACCATCCGAAGCGATCCATCCTTCTTTTTGATGAAGAAGACCGGAGCAGCGGCGGGGGACTTCGACGGACGGATGTAGCCCTTGCGGAGGTTCTCCTCAATGAACTCCTTCAAGGCTGCACGTTCCGCCGGTGCCATCGGATAGATCTTGCTGTACGAAGGGGTCGATCCGGGCTCCAGGTCGATCGCATGGTCAAACGGCTTCCTTTCGGGCAACCGTTCGGCCTCTGACTTAGAAAACACCTTCGCAAACTCGCGGTACTGCGGGGGGACCATCTCCTCGAAGGACTTGTCACCCTCCTTCACTGCCGACTTCTCCGCAATCGCTTGCGACCAGGTATACGAGGCCGCAACTTTATGCACAAAGTCCGGATCGTCCGCCACATAGAACTGCTCCGCGTCATGGTAGATGTCCATGTACTTTTCGGAGTACCGAAATCCGGGGGGAATCTTCGCAAGGTCGTCAGACTCACTGTCCGACTCATCTGAATCATCACCGACTTCCGCAACGCAGACTCTCGCGTGGGGCTGCGGTCGCGGGCGCATCTGTCGACTGTTCTTGCATCGCGCGGTCCGCAACTTGCGAACGGCGCGGGGTAGCGGTTGTCCGACTTCTACAACTCTTGCCGCTTCGACAGGGCGGCATTCGTTCGGACATCGCGTAAAGCTGATGGTCTCGTCGTTCCAATCAATCTCAGGGTTATGGTGGTGTAGCCAATCTATCCCAATGATCAACGGATAGTCTCCGATGTTTGCCACTGTGGCATCGACTTCTTCTTGGTGTCCACCGATCTCCAGAGTAAGTCGGACTTGGTCTGTAATCGGACCACTCTGGTTCAGCGAATCGTCGGCGTTGTACACCTTGATTGGTCGGTCGAGAGGACGAGTACGTAGTCCGAACTTCCGCACCAACTTCTGGTTGATAATCACCGAAAATGCACCGCAGTCTAGCAGTGCTCTCATGCTCAAAATCTTTCGGCCGTCACTTATTCTCACTGGGACATGGATGAATCGACGCAAACTCTTGTGTATTAGCGAAGTACGATTGTACACAGAGGGATCGGACACATCATCATCTAACAGCGAAAATCGGTTCGGGGTCTTTGGCGGAACGACCGCGCGCCTAGACCCACTCAAAAACCCTGACTCTTGAGAGCAGCTGCGACCGCTTTGGCGATCTCATCAACGGTCGGAGTGCGAGCGGCGTTCACGGTCGGAGTCTCGTCGCGGACTTCCTCGAGGGTCGCCGTCGGTGTCTTGGAAGCGGCGGCGGGCGCAGAGGCGGCGGGCGGAGCGGTGGACGACGAGGCGGCGGTCTGTGAAGCCACCTTCGATCGGACATTGGATCTCTTACTCCGCTGCGGACAGTCTCGAGCCAAATGTCCATGCTCACCGCACTGGAAGCAAAGTCCGCGGCGCATCATCTCCTCAGTGCTCAAGCGATCGATGTCCATAGCGTCGGGGTCCCGCGTAGGTCCGCGCGAAGCGGAGTGGTGTGTCTGCGAGCGGGAGCCCCAGTTCGGACTCCAGTTGTACTGCTTGAAGCCAGTCCGACGTGCACGCAAGTCCTCATCGTATTCGCAAAGAAGTCGGACCCAATGGTCGAAGCTCTTCGTCTCCGGGATCTCCTTGCTCGCCAGATCGTAGCGGAACTGGCTGCTGAGTCCGGTCTCGAACACCAGCATCTTCCCATCCATTCCCCAGTCCACCTCCGCCTCCACCATCAACGCACGAAACTTCGCCGCATACTCCGACACCGTGTCCTTGCCCTGGCGCAGTTTCATAAGCTCCTGTCCGGCGTGGCGCTTGATGTTCGGACGTCCGAACGCGGACTGGAGGGACTCCAGGAAGAGGTTCAAGTCGGTCATGAGAGCGGGGACTTCGGTGCCCTTGAGGGCGGCAGTTGTGTGCGGACGAGCCCACTGTTCAGCGGGCCCGCGGAGTAGCGAAGCGGCCCATAGACAGGCCATCGTCGGACCACCTACAAACTCCTGGGGGCGCATCTGGACATAAAGTCGGACCTTCTGCGACCACTCCTCGAAGCTGATACTCTCTGCCTCCTTATCTTTCGGCGTACGCCCATAGAACGCGGGCGGGGCACCGACCTTCGGACCCTTGGGAGTGCGGGTCGCGCCTTCCTGCGCATTTCGGACAAACAGGTTCATGAAGTCGTGGAGGCGCTGGTTTTCGGCGGTCACCTCCTGCAGGTGTGACTGGAGAGGTCGGGTGGCATCATTGATAGCCTGGAGGATGTCTGGGGGGAGGTCTCCGCTCTGCTGGGGCGGTGGGGCGGCCTGGGCAGGAGCAGCGCCCGGAGTCGGAGTCGGAGCAGCGCCTGGCGCGGGCGCTGCTTGCGCGGGGTTGATCGGGTCGGTCATATCTTCGTCGGAGTCTTCTTGTCCGAATCTTCCCATTCAGAGGGATCAAAAATCGGTCGGTGCAATCGCAGGGCGTCGAAAGAACAAACTTTTGGCCTAATGTTACGACCTAGAGTGGTTCCTTCGCTTTCGAGACCCTGAATCGGACACGGACGACGATCGGACGCTATGAGCGGTGGTTCTCACTCTGAGAAGCACTTTACAAGTCAATTAAGCTATTCTACACATCAGAGCTAAAGATAAACACATCACCTGAGAAGCACTTTACAAGAGGCCAAAAGTGGAGTGCTTCGCAGGGGGATCCGCGGTTTTGATGAACAAAGGTAAAAACTATACAGTACCAAGCCACTGGACCCTGATCCGACTAGGTCCGACCTATACCGCTGACGTAAGTCGGAGTTCGGGGTCCCGCTCTAGTCGGGGTCCCGCATCGGTAGAGCGGAGGTTCGAGTCGGAGTGGCGGAAGAAAGAAAGAAAGGAGAATTGCTTGCAGGGCGCTTGTCCTAGCGGCCTGCAAACATACAGGCAAGTAATCTACGCAAAAAGGAAGAGAATCGGAGTCAAAGAAAGTCCGGTTTCGGACCGGACATGTCGGGGATCCGACTCGGAGTGTGATCGTAAAAGAAAATAAAAGAAAAATAAAAGAAATAAAATAACCTGAGGCGGATTCCTGACAAAGTCGCCCCCTATCCCATTGAGCATGGTGACTGACAAGTCACTAGTTGGGTATAGGAAAGAGATAAGAAGCAATCTACACAGACTGGCAATGTCACTCACAGGTTCGTTTTCAAGTCTTCGACACTGTTTGACGGCTTGGAGTCCACGTCCGACCCAGGTTTTGCCACCCCACTGCCAGTGGCACCGGCACTGGCGGCCTCGCTGACAGTAGAATGGAATGTCATCAAGATGCAATTAAGCTCAGGCTGGCAACACTACTCACAATTCCAAATTGGATGTGTCTGGTTCCGCCTCAGTGGCAGACGTCAAATTGCCACTGCCAACTCCTAGTCCGACCTCAAACTCCGATTGTGACCTCAACCCGGGCCCTGCACTTGCAAGAGACTCCGAGTCGGACATGGAGACGCCGGGCCCATTCACTGGCAGGCTGTCAAGAGAATGTCCTGGTCACATACTTTGAAGGCTGGCAACATGAATGACACTTACTTGATTGCTGATTTGCCACTGTCATCTCGCTGTACCAACTGAATGAGAAATTCAATCCAATTCACCATGTCTGACCGCGTCTTTATAAGCCCGGGCCACGGATGGGCTCCATTTTTGCCGGAAGAAACTATTCCTGTTTGGACTTTTTGTGAAAGAATTGAAATTACTACTAATACTAGTTTTTGAGACATGTACTACATACCAGCTCGTCTGGCTTCCTCTGGATCCAGCAGCAGTCTGACTTCGATTGGCCCGGGAGGCTCAGGCTGAGTGCCAGTGGCTTGCTGGCCCGGGATGCCAGTGTTAACAGGTAGCAGTGGCATGTTAGCATGAGGGACAACACTGGCAGACATTCTGAAGGGATAGTCGTTGAGTTGCTGGCTTCAAGATGATGTGGGGGGCATCATGATGGGGTCCGCTGCCAGTGGCAACTAAAAGCTATTCACCGTCGGAACATGAACTTGAAGAAGTTGATGGAAGTCGGATACTACCGCTGCCAGCAGGCCACACCGTGACTCAGGCTGACGGAGTGCCGTGAAGAGTAGTACTATATTTAAATTTAAGTACGCAGGCTAGTACTACTATGCCAGTGATACTACTACTACTAGTAGTAGGACTTCCCAGCCTCACTGGCACTGGCAGTGCCACAGCATGAGTGCACCCGCCGCGAGTAGTACTACTACCGTAACTACTAGTACTACTACTACTACTACTAGTACTTACTAGTCGAATTTGAAGTTGATGATCTCAGCAACTTGACAGCTCGGCCGCCGCAGTTTGCTTCGGAGTCCGAGTCCTCGCCGGATAGTACTATAGTAGTACTATACTTGTTTGTGTTTCACGGCATGATGATGCGGAGGCACCGTGATCATCATTATGATGGTACTAGAGTAGTGACGCAGCCTGCGGCTCAGGCTGAGTCGGAAGCCACCATACTCAGGCTATGCTTCCCGTACTAAGGATTTAGAACGGCTTTTTCGTCCTACAAGTAGTATGTAGTACTAGTACTAAACGGCACGGCTCGGAGCCAAACTCTCCGTCTTGCCCGGGCCCTAAATTTCCAGGATCTAGCAGAGGGGAAGGGTCTGCCAGATGGTCCGTGTTAGGACAGTCGTCCTAAATGCCTGCCTTGCTTACCGTACTAGTAGTAGTATCAGGTAAGATATCATAAGTACACCCTGATACCTTACCTTCAAGTTCAAAGGTAAGTTATACCGCGGGACTCCATGGACCGGCAGAACTTCTGCTCAAGGCCGGCGGTGGACGGGTGGCTTCAACCTCCCTAAATGCTTGCCAGCCTGAGTGCCAAGCGGGGTCTTATGGGTTTCAATTTCGGGTGTCCTAAATCCTTCATCCAGTGGCGCCACTGGCAGTGATACCGTGACTCAGGCTCAGCCTGAGCCTGAGGCTGCCACTGCAGTGCCAGTGGCAGTGAGGCTACTAGTTCTGGGAGGAAGGGCACTGCGTTCCGGAATTGCGTGATAACGCTCAGGGAAATCTGCCTCCCGTGCGAACGTCTTCAAGTTGACAAATGGGGGACTCGGACTCGGAGTAAGGGACTTGCCGGCGAAGCTCGGCCCGTTTTCTACTAGTACTGTAGTATTAGTAATAACTTGAAGTTGCCCCTCAGGCTCACTGGCACTCACTGCCAGTGGCTCACTCAGGCTACTACTAGTACTAGTAATAGCCTACTACTACTAGTACTACTCAGGCTGCCGGTGGCATGCCACGGTGGCAACACTTGACCTTCATTCCAACTTCACTCACTGCCAACTTGATCTTGAAGTAGCTCAGGCTCTTCGTTCAGTCACTATCAAATCTCCAAAATGTCAAGTTCTGATCTCGGGGATACTCCAAGCTCTTGCTTGGACACAGACGAGGACGAGGACGGTTCAGAATCCAGCTTTGGTCTCAACACTCACAGCTCAAAGTCCGCGATCATCGAAGACGAGAGAGCGAATACGAAGTGTATACAAATCCTGTAGAGGTTAAGTTCGGTAGGACCACATATTATCTATATTTCAGTGTGTGGTTTGGCTTATCTTCAATGACTTGTAGAGGACCTACCCTTTGGTTATCGCTCGGGAGCATATATCGATAGCACGGTGGTCCAGTCAATCACCAAAAGCTTAGAGTCCAAGCTAGAGCATGCAAATCGCTTCGGGTTTTCGTCGAACGATTTCAAGGAAACACTTGTTCTGGCTGATCGGCTGGGGAGGTACTTTGATACGTCAAATCAGTATATCAGTAACCGGGTTAGGGAAGCACAGGCTCTGCAGAGGAAGACGGCTGTGATGCTAGACCAGTTTCGGATCAGTACATACCAGTACACGGACATGATCTTCAAGCTAGGTGAAGAACTAGCTATCCTGATGCGTTATACGGTAAGCTGCAAATTAAATCAAAAGCTTGAATGCACGTCTCTAACCGCTTGTTCTTATGGTAATGCGCTATAGCCCGAGGAGCCACTTGAGCTGCTTATCCGCAAGCGTGTGGAGGAATCAAGACTTGCTGTTGCCACGGCGTTCATATCTGTTCTTCCCGGCTTTTTCCCGTCAGGGAAACTCATCAATGTTTTCACTGGGGATGTCATCTGGGATAATTTCTTGTCTTGCTTAGTCGCCCGATATCATTCACACCATGCAATCGTGCGTTGGCAACGTAAATTTGAGGATGAGAAGGCCGGCAATCGATTGATACAGACAAAATCTGTCTTTTCTGCCATAAGGATCGACATCAAAGGCACAAAGCTCGAGGAAAATGTTCGTCGTGAACTCTCTGCTCAATTGAAGCACTTTACGCCAGTCGTGGGCGTGAATCTTAAAGGCTCTACAAGCAGGCCCCGAAACCCAAGGCTTGCGCTCAAGTTCTTTCTCCCCCTACTTATTTGGTCATATAACGAGTGCAAGGATTGGATCGTCTTCCTAGACAAATGCCGTGCGGAACAATTGCCAAAGTCGCCCGTTGGTCAACTCTCAGAAGCAGAAGTCAATTGTTCTGCGACTCAGGCGACTCCGACTGTCTTTCAATCCGGAACAGCACGAGAGGCTCGGCGTCGATGGAAACGTGAACTTGAACGTGCCGGTGGAGAAGCTGCTCTAGCTGACTTTCATCGACTCATTCAGAAGTCAATGGATATTCTTGGCGTCGACTCGGCTGATGGTGGAACATCCTCATTGGAGAATAATCGACAAATCCAGCGCGAATACGGAAATTATTCGGTTGTTCTGCGCAGGTTCAACTGGATCAGGAAATGTTTAATCATCCTCTGTGATGATTCGCTTCTGGATCTGTTGCTCATGAATGATGGTGCAATGCAGCGCTTCTCCAGGGAGATGGACTTTGCTAGGCTGGGCATTATCGAAGTGACTCGAGCCATTAGGCAATTTGACGATGCTGATCGCAAAGATATAGACAAGGAAAGACTCGACAGGGCCGCCGAATTTCTCCACGAAGATATGGAACACATCGATCATGCCCTTATTCCGGCAGAGCAAATTTTTGACTCTTTACTCCTGAAGACAGTCGACGATTTACTTCGTAATTATGGTCCATTTTATTTAACAGATTATGGAATCCTATTTGCTCTTCTCGACAAATTGGATCCCATCACGGACACCGACTCGGATGTCAATATGAGCTCGGCGATGTAACTGGCGGTTGCATATTGGACCATTCCCCGACACGAAGTGTTCTAGGGTTCACCAGCGCGCGATTCAAGTTTAAGTTGTGGCCGTGTTAAATTTTTATTTCGTTTTACTATGTTTATGACAAAAGTCAAGGACTCGGATTGTACTAGTACTACTCATTCTATGCCAGTGCTTACTCCCTTTTCAAGTTTAACTTAAAGCTCCTCTCGCACTATGCTGCACTATTGGTAGTTAGTACTAGTAGCAACTATGTGACATCGTTTTCTTGATTACTACTATATACTGCAAAAAAATTATTTATTTATTCATAGCATATGCTTCAAGTTGATAGTACTACCGTGACTAGTACTACTAGTAGTCTGTGTTCAACTTGAACTTCAACTTCAAGATGGTTAAATTAGAACTTGAAGTAGTACTAGTAGTAGTAGCAGCCTGAGGCAGGTTATTGGTTCATTTCCAGTTGTTGGCAAGTTCCATGTTATTGTACACTTTTTACTTGAAGTTTTCTATGTTCATACTAGTAGTACTAGTACCAGTAGTAGTAGTACTCAGCCTGAGGCTGCCAGTGCACTGCAGCAGTGGGAAATTTTGACCACTGCCACTGACAGTGGCATCCGACATGATCCAACTTGAACTTGAAGTCTAAGATGCACCGACTAGTAACACTACAATTCTAGTATAGCTAGTACCATAATCCGTCACTGAACATTTAAATGTTATATCCTTACTTCATAAGTTTCAAGGTACTTTGTGAGCTAAATGAGGGTTTATCTTTATTGTTGCCTACTTTCGTACAATGTTTCATGCATGTGCATGTCAGCAAATCGGTTAACATAGAATCTATTGTAAAAGTCCAGGGACTCCTCAGGTGTCAATGACTTCGGAGGACATTCATCACCCTCTGGAACCCCAAGGAGGTGAGCTAAACGGAAGATACTCCCTAGAGCTATCACGGATAACTTTGGAGTTTTTGAGTCACCGTGACGGGGGTAGCCTGACTCCGACTCGGAGTTGGAGGTGTCATTCAGGTCACTCCGGCGAGTCCGAGTCAGCGGTTGACGGCAACTTCCAATAGTACTACGCTGGCACGCGGTAGAGGTCTCTGACTCATACTCTGGCTCGACTATCCACATTCTTGTTTTTCTGTCAGGTGAGTCTCCAACGTTCTTGAAAAACTGGACAAGGGCGCATTCCTGACGTTCTCCATTGGCGGTGAAGGAGAAAAGAAGCATAACCCGAGCAATTCGCATCCCTGCAAACCCCTTTTTGCAAGAACTAACTTGGACAAGAACGACATCACGTCGTGGTTTTCCGCGCCAAGAGGGATTGGACCTGATCACCTCCCTCATTGCTTGCTCTATAGGAATTGATTCGCCGCGGTAGGCGAAATACGCGGTAGCTGAATGGAAGATGGCAATGTCATTGCCCATGTCCAGTGCAAACTGTTGTTCGGCTATCAGGCTTTCAGAAGCGCTTCCGAGGTCATAGTATCCTAATTCGTTCAAGTTGCACCTTTCGTACTTGCAGAATAAGTATATTTTGATGAGTCGTCGGAGCTGTCGGAGTTCCGGATGGCCTTTTATCGCCGCAAGAGCGTTGAGCTGTTTGGGGTACAGCTTACTGGACTCTGTAAGGATAGCAACGAATAAGTCAGATATCCAGCGCCACAATTTGAAGCTCGTGTTACTGACGTTGTTTCGAAGCCATTAACATCAAGCTCGAAGGATCACTTCTACCACCTAAGCAAAACCGATGTTCTGTATTTTCCACATCATGAAGAACAACACTACTTTGCAGTCCTTCCACTGATGAAGTGCTGAAATCATCCAGGTCAGCAATTTCGTTGTGCCCTTGATTACCCACAGTGCCATCGAAGAAATCATCTGTATCATTGGCTGCTCCTGCCACACCAATACACTGCAACTGCTCCCTCTGATTCGGGATCCTCTCAGCATCATCCTCCTCCGGCTCTGACATATTCTTCCGCAGAACATCTCGCAAAACTTTCCACGTAGCCTCGGATAGCGTATCGTCTAGCATTCCACGCCGTTTAAAGTCTGACCTCGATGCAATAAGTTTGCTGAGTCGTTGGTTTGCTGTGATCATCTGGCCCAAGGGATCATTTCTGTTCGAGCGTCGCCACGTTTCTTTGACCGCATAAATATGTTTATTCTCTGTAATCGATGAACACACAGCCCGCTCGGTGCAGCAAACAGAGGGATCAATGTTGGATAATGGACCATAGCATGCTGTCGTGGTAGTGAAAAGTTATCCCGGATGCCCTTAGCTATGAATATTTGCCGATAACGGTGAAAGTGATCCAAAGAGGCTTTGATTTGATCAAGAGTTGAGGCTGTAATCGTGTACCGACGCACAAGGTAACAGAAGTCTAGAAATGCACTTAATGTGCGAATCATATCATCGTGTGCAATGCCCACGATAGCCGGAAGATACACCTAAGCAAATTGCATCAAATATCAGCAAACCACTGCCTCGAACAAGATAAAAAGGTCACATACTTTCATAAGTGCCTTAGAATCATTGCCTGTCCATTGCTTGAAGCCTCGGCCTTCGGGGAATCTGCGAAGTCCAGGAAAAGGAGCAGCAACTCTGATTCTACGCGGATGTTAGCAATGGTATTTACATTAAACAACTTGCGAAAAAAATCACCTTTTATCCACAATATCCAGCTCTGACGTGGTCAAGCTCTGACATATCCA
Organism: Trichaptum fuscoviolaceum; assembly: GCA_910574455.1. NCBI lineage: Eukaryota > Fungi > Basidiomycota > Agaricomycetes > Hymenochaetales > Trichaptaceae > Trichaptum > Trichaptum fuscoviolaceum. The sequence goes on along the minus strand of CAJSYZ010000002.1, from coordinate 6,280,917 downwards.
CTCGACAAGATGATCCTTGAACACGCCTTTGATGATTTGGTGCAGCAGGTCCGGAGATATGAGATCGCATATATCTGCGCGTGGAATGTCATTGGTGAAAGGCTACGGAGCAACGTATCAGTTGCAATATACGCATCCAATGAATAATTTGAAGCACGTACCACAATGTCCTGGTGGAATCCGTACTCTTTCCGAATTGTTGCTTTATTCATGTTGTTGGCGTCTACCTGTTCTATCAATCGTTCGTGCAGCTCTTTTGTTCGAGGAATTGATACAAATTCCGGATTATCGAGGTCCTTGTGAGGTGCTGTGCATCTATAATGTCGAAAGTAAGTCATCACCACAGAGCTTGATTTCAGGAAAGCCTGAGGGCGGTAGTACTTACTTGCAGCACCATCCAGTACATATGGCGCAAAGGCTGACCTGTTCCGGATAATCGGCTATATATGAGCCGAGTCCGAAAACCGACCTACGCAAGTGACCATCAGGGCACCGGAGAATGGTTTTCTGAGTGTTCATGATCATTGCGGATTTCAGCGAGATTAAGATCCTCGATATAGACGAATGAAAGATCTGATGTCGAAAGTGCCGGAAGTCATCTGACTTTTCGTATTGCCGCTCAGCTGCAAAGCATCAGAAGTCAATTGAATAGATCACTATTAACACATACTCTTTGGTATTGCCAGAAATGCTATGAGCTGGACTGTATTCAGTTTCTGGGACCGCCGGGCCTTGTTTGATACATTCCCAATCGAGAGATACAAAGGATAGTATTCATTATTGCCAGTTCCAACAGAAACCGTTGTCTTATCGCTCCCTAAAATGACCGGGACGAACATAGATCCATGGACTGCTTTATCTTCTGCGTAGATCTTGTTCTAAGTCAAGGATAATAAGTATCTGTGCGAGTTAATGAGTCATGACTTACAGCCTGTTCCCAAGCAAAATTCCCGGACATGTAATTTCTGAAAACTCGTTCTTTGTCATTGATATTATTGGTGTCCTCCTTTGTCTGAAATTCACGAAACGGGACAAAGTCAAATTCGCCTTCTAAAGCCGGGTTATCCACCAAATTTCGGATTACTTCCAAAGGATCCCGATACCATACATCATATTCTTTCCTCTTCCATGACTCGATGTTCTCGTTTGTCGCTTTTTGGCCATTGTCGTTAGTGTAGAAGTTACTGAAGGATTTCCAAGATACATCACCGACTTTTGTAGTGTCAATGATCTTGTACAAATTTTGTGCATCTCCATCGAGCAGTGCACCAGCTGTATCCAGACTTGAGTCTTCATTGGGATCTGTCGCGTCCAATTCGGGATATCTAATAGATTTTGCGTTCTCCGTGGACTGAATTAGTTGATAAGCCTTCATAATTCCGAGAAGCTTTGTTATGTTGCCAGCAGACATTTGCTCTTCGCGATAGAGAAAATCTGCGAGCTCGAAATCTGCTCGGCACGAATAGGGAAACCAGTCATTTGACGCAGGTTCGTTCCGTGAAACGGGCGGTTCTTCCTTTTCTAAGAAGTTCCCTTCTTCATCGCATGGAGTGGCTGCACGATATTTGGTGTCAGAATGCTAAAGTAAACTGGGGACATCATACTTAGCGCACACCATTTAAATATCTGTGATACACCTTTAAGTTATCATTGTTCTCTTCATAATCTCCAATGTCGGAGTCCAGATCAGCAGAAGATAGGTCTTGGTCTTCAAGTTCGTCATCTCCAGTGTCAGCATGGGGACAGGCAATCAGGACCGTCTAAATCTTGAAGCAGCTCGTCTCGGCCTATGCTAAGCATCGAGATATCCTGTGTGAGTATAGAAATGTCGTAGTCGTAACTTGAAGAGTTGCAGCCACTTTCATCTTCATGATGGCCCTCCAAGTCTGTTGGAAGTTCAGGAGAGCCGGGAAGAGCTTGAGGTGTCGAAGGTCGTGCGGGTCGCTTGGGTGAGGAATCCAAGTCGTAACCACAAGCAGCAGGTCTTGTTGCAAATGATGACGGGTGAGCTGAATATTCATGTCTTGTCCTTGCGGATTGATTCTTGAACCTCCTGCTGCAGAAGGAGAAGGTGCATCGAATAGTCGGGGGGAAGATATCTGTAAGATGAACGGGTTTGGGCCTTCGCCGAGTTACCGGCATTAGTTCCAGTAAATTGAACGCTGAATTTAAAGTTGAATGGCACGCTCAGCGGTGACGCCCGCGTAGTAACAACTTGAAGTTAGTAGTACTACTAGTAGTAGTACCGGTAGCCTGAGTAGCCACAGCCTCAGGCTGTCAGTGACTCAGTGGCACCGCCGCCAGCCTGCCAGTGAGCCTGCAAGTGCCAGTGAGTAGTACTAGTACCAGTAGCACTGTGATAGTACTAGTAATAGAGCTAGCCTGAGTATCCGAGTGTCCAAGTCCGAGTCTGAGTCAGGCTCATTCCGAGTCAGCCTAACTTGAAGGCTGCCAATCACTGGCACTGCCAGTGCCAGCAAGTGCAAGTGGGCGTAAATTTTCCTTGAATAGGCGCCCTCATCTCCAACTTCAACTACAACTTGCACCTTTGCCAACTCGATTCACCATCGAAACTCATAGCACCTGTCAGCGTGCCTCGACTTGAAACACTGCACAAGAATGTCAACTCGAAGACAAACGGGGCTAAGAATAGCAATCAGCACCCGGGAGCCATAGTCAATAAACTCAGAACACGTCAAACGAAAGAGGAGGTATTGAGGGAGAAAGAAGAGAAGGAGAGAAGGAGAGAAGAGCAGGCCTCAAAGCGTGGTGAGGCATTGAGGGAAAAGGAGGAGAAGGAAAAACAGAAGGAAGAACGGGCAGCTCTGCGCGAAGCTGCGGCTCAACAAGCCGCGGATGCGAGAGAGAAGAGAAAAACTTGATGCGGAACAGAAACGGGCAGCAAAAGAACAAGAGGCATCTGAGAAGGTACGCAAAAAGAGAGCTGCAGCAGAGCAACAGGAAATAGCAATACTGGAGACGATGGAGCTTGAGAAGAATTTGTCGAAGGCTCTTGACATTCGCACCCAGATGGGCTCAACTGCACCTAAGCTGGCTGGCACTGACAAACGAGGGCTAAAAAAACCGAAAGACACTCCTGAAGCTAGTGAGTCCTTATCTTCAAGACAGCGACAGTCGAGTTACCAGATATTGGCATTGCAGGTTCAACGAACGAGGAAAAAGACAGCTTTTGTGAAGCTGAAGGCAATGCAAACTTTTATGTTCGTAAGTTGCATTACCTTTACGACTTTAGGTTTTGAAAGATGAACATATTGACTCACGTTATGATGCAGCCAATTCCGATGGACCAGATAGAGAGCGCGCAAAAAAGGCGAGGAAAAAGGACACCAGAGGTGCACTTCCTTTCCGTACTTGTGTGCAGGGCGCAAAGGCTTCAAGTCGTATCATAGGAGGCACTGGCTATCATAGTACACTTGCAGGACAGGACAGCAGTCTTTCTGGTGAGGATACAGACATGATAGACTCGCCCAATACGTCGAAACGGAACGATAAGACAAAGCGACCTGTCAGGGCACTTCGCAACACAGATGGATCCACTTTCTTCGGCGGAGAGGGCAGAAATCCTGAGATCGCAAGGAAGATAGTAGAAGATATTGACTTGTGAGTTTGAAGTCGTACTACTCAACCGTTCGCATCATAGTACGAAAGATGAGTTTCAAATTCAAACAAATTCAAGTTGATAGTAAGTGTGAAGCTTGATTTAAACTCAGCTACATGAAGCTTATCATTGTAGTACTACTTACTACTACTACTAGTAGTACTAGTACTGATAGCTTGAATGCGCCCGCCACTGCCAGTGGCAGTTTGAGCGTGCCACGCGTGCGCCAGTGACACTGCCAGTGGCAGCGACCGTGGCGGCCCGGCGGGTCACCGCCGTGCCACACTTCTTCAAGATCATCATGAACCCGAACGTTGCAGCTTCTTCACTTATAATGCTCACATCCTTATCTTTGTTTCAAGTTGTGAGCCTGGCTGACACAAGGAAAATTTAGGCTCCCCGCCTCGGTGCAAGAGGATGCAAACTTTAGTCCTTGGGAGGATGAAGGAGAGACAGTAACCCTCACGAGTTTTCAAGGTGTAAAGAATAGCTTTGCGAGCGAGCGACAGACGGCACATCTTGTTGACTCCGACACTGATAATGTGAGTTGGTTAAAGCATTCATTAGACTGGCAGATGAAATCTTAATATTTTGATTGTGCGTTTAATTAGGACGCGAGGAGACTTACAATACCGCCCCAAGCCAATGTGAGTGCCGCTTAAAGTTCAAAGAAATCGTTTGATTCACAGAGACTATGCATCGGTGGAGTCCCATGCACAACGATGGCTAATTAACAATGTTTCTGTATTGTATCAGGATGGAGCCAGCAATAAATCGAAGAAAAGGAAGCTATCCCGCGACACTCTCTCCGACTTGCAGGCTCCTACAACGTTGGTAAGTGGCATCATAATGTCTTGCTTCGTTCGCGCTACTTATCCTTCCTTCTTTGTGCTCTGGAGAAGAAGAATATCAGGAGACAATCGGCCGTTCAGGTGAGTGTTTCACATCAAAGCATGGATCTGGTGCCGGACTTTCTTGTGTCCTTCGGCGTCGACATATCTTTACTTCATTACTTACCAAACCGTACTCTGAATAGGGCGCGAAAATGCAGAGAATCGCCAACTCCCAGCTTGATGTAACGGTAAGTTTATTCTGCTTTTACCCCCTCACTACTCACCTGTCATCTCGTCAGGAGGGTATTACTGTCGATGGACATAGAGAGCAATCGCCGGCCTTGTATCTGCAGATGCAGGTATGTGTAGGCATCGACACTTAATAGGACAACTTTCTGCACCCCTTTCTTTGGCAAGGATCTGGTCGTCTACTAAGCTTTGCTTATTGTAGGACAGCATGATCGCGAATAATAAGAAGAGGAAGTCACCGCCGGACTCTAACTCGCATGCCGTGGTAATTCTTGCATTTCCACCCAATATTCAGATCACTTCCTTACTATCTAAAACAGACTAGCATGAACGTGTATATGAAGAAGCCGTCATCACAGGCTGCCTCGACAGTTAGTGTTAATCCTTCTAATCTCCATTTCATATCATTTCTGATTAAGCAACAAGGATTTGAACCTCACTACTAGTAACAAGAGTAAACTGCAAGACAGTCATTCTCAGGCTGATATACTGGTATTCAATTCTCTTCGAGCTTTTCTTGGTAACAATTCCTCTAATTGCTACAGATGAAATCTTCTACTTCTATTCGCAATTTGAAGAGGTCTCTGGCGGCTCATGCGCAACATATTGCAAGTGTGAGCTAATTGCTGCAATTGATTCGTGTACTAATTCAAGGCTCCTTTAACAGGCAAGTGGTTGTGAGGTGTCGCTAACACCACGAGCACAATCACCTGCGATGACGACAGTATCCATCAGTCCTGAACCCGAAGTGCTCGCAACCAAGGCTCATCTTGGTCATCGCAAAGTCTCTCGGACTACTAGCTCTGTGCGTTAATCAAATCATGTCTATGATATACATCCACTAACTTGCAGAAATGCAGACATCTGTAGGGCTTGAGGACAAGGATAGAAATAGTATCGGAAGGGAGGGATCCCGCGCTCCCGGCAAAAAAAGGGCAACGAATCAGTGTCTCCCTCCCGGAACTCAGGCAGGCTGGACTCACATTCTTCTGCCTTCGCTGTATCGCGCAGTTGGAAAGTCCACAACTCCATGGCAAAACCCGGACAATAAGTCCATCGGAGCCTTGTGGGGGAAGGTGTTTGATTCTGTCGAACTTAGTTACGACACGCAATTGGCCGACATCTGTTCTTTAGTTGAGTCATCCCTTATTGTCTTTCATCGGCCATTTTGAATCAAGTATGATCTGCCCTGTAGGCAGCCCAGAGATGCTCTGATAGTTGGCGCAAGAAATTGTTCGAGAAAGCCGAACAATCAATTTCGAGTTTCGTCGGCAACGAGCGTTCTAAGTCGGTGGAGACCGAAGAAATTGTGAAGATGTTGCAGACGATGGTCGACAAGAAGAAAGCTGAACCATTCCTCTGGGAAAGCTGGCATAGTATGGATAAGGTATGTAAAAATTTGCCCCATGTCACCCTTCGTATCCCTGCATTGACTCTGAAAGTACAGAAGCAAGGGTTGTTCTGCTCTGATCTTGTAATCTCAGTGTTGTCCGTACACCTAGTCTTGGCCCTGGGTCGGCATAAAGTACTGGATAAAAACACAATAGGAAAGCCTATCGGTGCCCTCGCTCTTGCGGCAACCGCGGTATCTATCTACTTCAGTTCTTATAGTGGCTTTATTCGCTGAACTTCTCATGAACAGGTCAAGGTTGCAATCGACAAGCAGGTGGCCCGGTTGCAAAAGATCAAAGAAGAGTTTGGTGGCGCTGAGTGGTACTTCACCAGTGCTCTGTGGCAGCCTCATACGGACGACTATGTTAACTTATTGTCAAATTCCTCGTTTTTTACTGAATCAAACTGGGAGAAGGTCCGATCCCGCCTAGCAGCTTACAATTCCATTGAAGATTTTAGTGCGGGAAAGAACACCGAACTTGTTGGATCGGGTGTCACTGGCAGGGATTTCTCCCTGTATCTTGACGTTGGAGACGCGGATGCAAGCGGCGAGTATACATATGGCGAGGGCGCTACTAGAAGTAGTAAGTGCAAGGAGGATAAGGATAATGACGGCGAAGAAGTCGAGGATTTCAAGGATAGGGAAGACGATATGGAGGACGAGAGTGTGCTTGGCGAGGGAGACGAGGACGAGGACAAGGATCAGGAGGAGGACAAGGATCAGGATCAGGATGAGAACAAGGATGCGGACGAGAATTTCAGCATGGGTTATGGACGCAGTGGAGGTTTTGAGGGCGAGGAGAATGACGCAGGCAGAGAGGACGGGGAAGGCGATCGCGAGGACGAGGGTTCATTATGGGATTCGGCTACGGACGGCGCAGACTTTTAAGAGCAGGTCGATCTCTGGTGAGCTTCGGCTTTGACCCATCACCCCGCCACTGTATTCAAGCTCTTACTACCATCAACTTGCAGTGGTATTCGTTCTCTGAATATGCCGAGGAACAGCCTGCCAGCGAGGCAGAAGTGGCAAAATACAATCTGGTTCAGGATGCCGTGGTGTAGCTACTGAGGGACCGTGACACTGATGCACTGATTTCTACTTATTGTCTTAAATTACTTGTGGAAATGAAGTAATTCTGGAACCTCTTACGCACTTACACGCTTGAGTACTGCAAACCGACAGACAAAAAAGTCTGCTTATATGATTAAATGATGAATTACTTATGGAATGAACTACTTGAACCCCTTACAAACTTATACACTTGAGCACTGCAATTCGAATGCCAGAAAAAAACTTCTGATATGCTTGAATGCTGAAGACTGAATGCCTGAAGCACTGATTTAAGTCGACGGCACTGATTTCAGCAGGCCCCTTCCTGAATAACGCCCAGAGGGGCCAGCTTTTTGCTGGCGATACCCGAACACCTCTGGGCGTTAAGTAATTCCTATGTATATGAGAATATGTCAAGACCAATTGATGATGCTTGATGTTTGAAGTCTTCTAGCCATCTTGAAGCTGAATTCGAGTCTGTTGAAGGGCAGTCCGAGGACGAGAAAGATCGGTTCATGTCCTTCAAAGTGAACAGTCGCCGAGAATACAATCGGACAATGCAGAGTAACTGAATCGAGTGAAACCGAAGCCAGGTCCGCGTCACGGTTACATACACTTGGGCCTCCCTGCCAGTGCACCCTCACGTCAGGTGTACCTCACTGGCAGGCTCTTGAAGCAAGAACTCCAGCTGATCGAGTTTCTTCGCAAGGGAACTGCAGATGATGAGGCGCTGTTTTGTGGTATGAAAGTCTCCAAGCAAGAATGCAAAGAGCTTGAGTGCAAGAACGGATGGCGGGCAACACGATGCGGAGTAACACGGATCTCAGGGTAACTTGAAGCATGATGAAACAAAACGAAACTAGAAAAGGAAGGAAGGAAAAGATGGCACAAATGTCCGAGGCTTCAGCGCGCTTCGCCCGGGCGTCCGCCCGTGCTTGCACGCTTGCGCTCGGACATTTATACCTGCAGTGGGCTTGCATCACACAATAGAAAAAAAGAGTAAGAGACTACAGTAGACTGAATGAAGCACTGATTTAAGTCAACGGCACTGATTTCAGTAAGATTAATGGAAGGACATGCCTGAATAAGTAAAAAATTTACTTAACAGGGCGTTTAAGTAACACTTAAGAAAATTTCAGCGAAAAGTAGTTTTTGAGTTGGAAGCACGTGCATACATTTAGCCCGCTACCTTAGGGTGTTGTGGGAAAAAAATAAGAAAAAGACCAACATGCCGGCGGTTTGGAGCAGGCACGTGAGATCAAACTTTTTACTATTGAATAGCGTAACATTTAGCCCGCTATAACCCTTACACCTAGGGGTGTTCGGGAATAATGAAACCACATGCCTGAAATCAGTAAATCAGTAGAATTTCACTTCCCAGGGCTTCAGTAAATTTCAGACCGTTTAAGTAACCTTAAGTGAAAAAGAAGATTCCCTGATGTTTGGCCGCGTCATCACCGTTTGCCTGGAAGGGATATCAATTGAGACACGCTCAAGAGCTTTGATGTCCCTGAAGAACTTATCCTTGTTATCGTGTCTAGTTGCGATATTGTGACGATCCTGAGACTCGAGCAGGTTCAAGACAAAACCATGTCCAGGTAACGATAGAGCTAATCAAACTGCACTAGACTTGCAAGTATGTACATGCCAGTGTATTATCGTTCTCTCGTCAACTCTAGATGACTTTGGCCCAAGACCTTGATTTCGGCCACGTCTCAAATATCCTTCCTCACGAGTCCGTGCAAGGTCTAGCAATGGATTGGCTACGATCAACCAAAGGTTACCTCAACTAGACCACGTCGCATAGGCCGAAATCAATAGATAGCGTATCTCCAGATGTGCCGGAGCTCGATCAGCTTCTGGAACTCAGCGACACTTCCCACACGCTAGTCGCGGCCGGAAGGTACTTCGTTTTCCAGTCCGCAGACGGCTGCTTCCATTGCTACGACACGCAGAGCCAGCTACGAGTTTGCTCATCGTAGAGATACGGAAGTGTCGTCAGAGGAGTTCACGAAGAGCATGGATTGCGTCCTGGTGGATGACGAGACCCTGATCCTGGCGTTGGTTGATTACCGGAAGTCCGATTTTTATTTCCTCCAAAACCGTCTTAGTGTGGAGTACCACGTTCATGGTCAGGTTTCTTACAGTATTGCGGCTCGACCTCGCTTCGGGGACATCTCGTACTGTATTCTCCTCCTTGTTTCCTCGAGCCGACCCACAAGTCTACGAACGCATGATCTTCTTATCTGAGCGATCACGCCTTAAAGTCGGGAACGAATTGGTTGTCGCGTGGGCTCCAGGGGTGTTTATGGTAGGGAATTGGAGGACAGGGAAGATGGCGATAGTTGAGGAGCATGTGAGTCGTTGGTGATTTTGGTCTTTGCACATCTAACGTCTGGGAAACTTGAGGGTGATGTCCACAGCATCCATATCGCTCAAGGCCACATCTTGTGTACCATCCGTCCGGTATCTGGAGGAATCGTATACGCAGCAGCGCCTATATCTGTTATATTCTCTTTGGCCGATGAACTGAGTAGCATCCAGACAAGCGACTCTAGTTTACCACTATCCATCAGATCCAAAGATGTATTTCTCTGTTACCGTCGTGCGCTTCGATGTCACTTCAGGAACATCGAGGATCGCTCGCTCGTTCATGTTTCCTCCAGACAGTTTGGGCGACAATGCGGAGTCCCCTTCATACGATGCGAAAAGCGGAAATGACATAGTGGTTGTCAAGGAATCATCTGACAGGCTGCTTGTGTGGAACTGGAGAACCGGTGAGGCGAGAGTGATTCAAGACGTGAGTACTCCATAGCTCTGATTGATTCTAAATCTAATAGCCATTACAGTGCGCGAACTTTCATTATAATTTATATGTCGTCAACAAGCATATTTGTGCTATCCAACGGATACCTGATGAAGACTACTCAGTTTGGGCAGTTCCTTTATCCCACATTTTCCGAGAAAGAAGTAGCTATAACAGCGGGGAAAGCAGTGACCCCACTCTATGTCTGCGGTCGCAAGATGTCTTCCGGTGCTCTTTCAAAGTTATGATCCCTGGTGTAAATAGGGAAACTATGTACGATCACATCTCGATCTGCACAAGCTCGTGGAAAACCCGAAGCCTGTGCGAGCTTGATGCTCCAACTACTCCTACCCGAATCCTTCTTTCTTTCTCAGTCAGATCTCAACACCACGACTAGGATTACATGCTTGCCGAACTTCTGTTATCCCCTAGGGAAACTACTTCTCCAAGCAGACCTTCTGTATCATCCATTGTCGATGACACTCCTCAACATGGATTCCTCCTCACGTATGAGCGACAGACATTGGGATACTCTTGGAAGCCCGCCAGGGTACTGTCTTTCACTCGAACAGGATGCATCCTTGCTCCTTTCAGCCTCTATTCTGAAGAAATCATGAGGTATCGGAGATACCATATTGCATTCAACATGCACAAATTCTTAGAAGGGAAAGATGGTTTTATGGATTTCACCCACGATGAACGGGTGGGACATTTTCAGGACGTCAGTGATCTTAACTTTCTTTGTGTAATGAATGCAGGAGAGTACAGCAGTGCTATCTGGGATCGGTCTGAGTCAAGGCTGTTCATATATTATACTGATTGATATTGCATTGCTTCTGTGGAACCGCATTTTTTTCAAGTTCTGAAACTCGAAAGCCACTATTTGCGACTGTTGTACGTCAATTTCTGCATCTATTATTTGAAATATAGTTCCGGTGCTACAAAGTCTCAAAACTGATATGTTCTCCATGAGTATACCCTGAGTCTTTTTTGCAAGGAGGTGGTTCGTATAACTTCGGCACACTCATGCCGGGTGTTTTACAAACGCCGGCCATGCCAATGGTTCGGACTTTGCCGAACTTCCTGAAAAGGCAAAGAGCGGGAAACAATGCCTCGCTTCTTGACGTCGCTTGCCTCGTTGAAGTCGCCCATCGTCACGTCTGCTCCCTCGCCATCTGGTCTAGAAAAGCTTATGACAGTCTACTCATCTGCGTTCAATGGCGAATTTCTCTGACCTTAATGACGACACCATTGTCGCTGTGCTGCTCAACTGTGATATCCTCACTATTTTGAGAGTCGAACAGGTTCGTGTTCAGATTTGTCCCTCACTATACCACGTAGCTGACAGCTATACTACGAAGACCTGCAAGCATCTTAAAAATCTCACCTCTTCTCGTTATCTCTGGCTGTCGTTGGTTAAAGAACTGGACCATGATTACGCTCCAGTCCTCTCGCCCCATGAGTCGTTGCAATCTCTGCGCACGGAGAGGTTGCGAGATATGGCAATTCGATCAACAAGAGGCTATCTGAACTGGACGTCCTCAAAGGGTCCAAAAGTGACCCGGACTTCTGTTCTAGATCTCCTTGAAGCACAAGGCCATGGTATAATCCTTGGCATGCTCGTCTCGGGAGGAAAATACTTTGTTTTTCAGACAGTAGATGGTTGCTTTCATTGCTATGACACAGAGAAACAACTGAACATCTGCTCCTATCAAGGAGCCCCATTTGATGTCGAGGAAATTCAATATATGGACTGTCTTGTCGACGATGACGGAACCTCACTTATTTTAGCCTACGTTGCGTTTAAAGAGCTCGGCAGGCGACAGTGCGTACAATTCTGTCGGAACATTATATTTTCTAATTAACTCATTGAAAATGCCAGAAACATCTCGGTAGTTCGTCTCGATATCCAATCAGGGATGTCGACCATCGTCCGATCCTTCTTGTGTTCATTGGCCGAAAGTGATGACGATGGACTAGGATACTACAGCCCAGTCTATGATAAGGCACGGAAAATCAAAGTGAACACTGACGTGGTGGCTGCTGCAGTATACAATTGTATATTTGTGGCTGACTGGAGGATAGGCAAATGTGTAATTACTGAAGAACTGGTGAGTTGCGTTGACTTCGGACGCATGCTTAATTGTCTGACAATTTACGTGTTCAGGGCAACATATCCGGCCTCAATATTTCTCAGAAGCATGTAATATGCGCCATCCGCAAGAGTACGGGCCGAGTATCGCTCACAGCTGCCCCTTTATCTCTTATATTCACAACTGAAGACATTTCCACAATCAGACAGAATGGTGACTCTACCATGCCAGTACCTATCCGGTCCGAGGACGTCTTCATCCATGTCTCCCCACTCGCACATCCGGAAGTCATACAAGGCAATGTGGCTCACCCAGACGTAGGACCTACTGCCGTCTGTACCAATTCATGGAAAACCCCAAGCCTCCGGGAATCTCATGCATTAGCAGCTTCAACGCAAATCCTCATATTCTTATGCCTACCAACAAAGGAGAGAGTCTACTACATGCTTTTCCAATATGAATTCTCACCAACGACGGTGAATTCCATTAGCGACATATCTCAATCTACTGATGATGGAGCAAGGATTTCGAGAGACTATGCATTTATGCTTCAGCATCAATCCCCGTTATACTCCTTTGACGATGATGTGGACACAACCTACCTTTCAAATACCACACGAACAGGTCGGTGTGTAGGATCTTTCGAGAGATATAAAAGTCCGATAACCGCATGCGCAATCGACATGTACCCTCTAGTAAAGAGACCAGTGCAGAAACCTTGTCAGAACAACACAAGCTCAGAATCGGACTCTAATGCAAACTACGATCCAGTACCAAAGTATAAAGAAATATCAGGAGATTGTAGTTTCGCCGAATGCGATGATGCTACGTTGAGGGTTGTGAATGTGGAGGAATACAGCGGCGCCATTTGGTATATCCGTGATTCCTTCCTGTTTATCCACTACTTTGATTAAAGTGGTTACCGTGACTCTTTGATCCAATTATTTCCTCTCCCAAAAAGCTATGTGTACCCTCTGTTCTGAATGTCATACCTCCGATTAGTTGCGCAGTATTTCAAATATTATTTAGTGTCAAAGGGTGCTTGTTTCGTAAACGAAGAGACCCTGGCAAGGTTTGCACAGCTCAATCTCACTGTGTAAGTTTCACAAAAACAGGGAAGGTCGAAAGCATCAGTTCATTGACTTAAAATCTATTGAGAGTCTAGAGAGTGTGCCACAGATGGTGGCAGTCAGGAGCAGAGAACGATGGTCTGTATAGTAATGTGGTACGAGAAATATATACATGCGTGACAAGTCAGCCCGTATCTGAACCCAAATCGGTTAGTGTGCTCACCGCCATAATCACAATCCTCAACAAAATCGACCTACGAGCCTTTTCCAAACTGCTCATTGCATACCAATTTGTCTGATCAGTTGTCCTTCGAAGACTTGAGACCCGCAACCGACTACAGGTTTGGTTTGTGTACGTGTTCAATACTTGAAACATCCTATATGATCCGGTTTCTTAAATTACAAAGTGTTGGTTGCTGTTTTTGTCCTTCAGCTTTTGCGTGCTCCAGTATCGATTCTGGCTCAGACGAGAGTCCTCGAGACTCTAGTAGAGCTCAAAATGACTTCACCTGCGTTCCGTAACGTCTAGGACTCGAAAGAAACCATCAGACAAATAATATGTCCCAGAGATGTCGAACACCCTTGCGTGCTACCAAGAACTCCGGATAATTGACGTGACCAAGTGCTTATCCCGAAAGTGAAGGATAATTCACAATGCCAGAAGACGAGGACCGACTCTCCCTACAAGAGTGACTCTCCGTTGCGTAATGTTGTACCTTCTAGTAGGCCAAAGTAGTGATTGCCAGTCGGTGTCTAGTAATGACGAGTGGAAGCTTGCGAGACTCCTTGAGTGTCGAACATTGTCAAGTAGTATATTAAAAGACAAGATGAAACAGAGTCAGAGAGAAGACCTGATACATGTAGATATTGTGGTTTAGCGTTGCCAAGCCCTCCGGGTCTCGGAATCGGGCCGTCGCCGGCCGCCGACGATTACTGAAACGGTCACTTGCCTTCTTGAGAACTTGCCAAAGGAATGTTCACATCTTGCCCTATCTCAACCAGCGAGTCGACGCGCGGACCTTAGCCTGATATTCGTTGCTCTCCAAAACATAATGAGCGAACTTGTCAACCTCAATGAAGATATCGTCCTTGACATCCTTCTTTTCTGTGATCTAATTTCAATATTGAAGACGGAACAGGTGAGTGCTTGACAATGTTCTTCGTTCTAATCCATCTAACACCAGATTCACCAAAGACCTGCAGATTTTTCAGGAAGGTGTCAAAACAGCGACATCTATGGATAACGTTGGCTATGGATCTCGACTACGATCGTGCGCCGAATCTTGCCCCTCACCAGTCTTTGGAATCTTTGTCCACGGAACAATTGCGCGAGTTGGTGATTCGATCGGCCAGAGCGTACACAAACTGGAGCTCTCCTAATGGGCCCAAACCATCGCGAACCATCTCCTTCGATATAGGTGTAGACTACGTTCTCTTCGAGAAGCTTCTTCCGGGAGGAAAATACTATGTCTTCCTAACGAAGGAGCACCGCTTCCATTGTTTTGATACGGAAACTCAGATGGAGGTCACCCCCCGTGATGGAATTGCATCTCCTGACGAAAGGATGCACCTTAGGGACAGCTTTCTTGTGGATCGTGGAGACGCGATCGTTTTAGCCTACACTTTGTATGACGTGCAAAAGTAAGTAGTTTCGTCAACACTACTATTTGCTCGATCCATCTCATCATGGTGAGCAGCTCTATTGCAATCGTGCGCTTCGATGTCCGTTCAGGAGCCTCAGAGACCGTTCGCTCGTTCACGTATCCTCCTCAATACCCGGGCCACAATGCAGAGTCGCCTTTAGTACGCGCGAAGATCGGAAATGACGTAGTGGCTTCCCTGGAAGCATCTGACAGACTGCTTGTGGGGAACTGGAGGACCGGTGAGGCGAGAGTGATAAAAGACGTGAGTACTCCATAATCTTGATTGATGCCGGATCTAAGACCCTTTACAGTGCCCGAATCTTGAGCCTTTATTTTATATCGTCAACAACCATTTTTGTGACATCCAACGGCCCGATATGTCTGTTGAAGACTACACAGTTTGGGCAATTCCCTTATCCCACATTTTCGGACAAAGAGGTAGCTGTGACGGCGGGAGAAACAGTGACCCCACTCTATGTCTACGATCGCAAGACGTCTTTCGGCATCCTTTTAAAGTTGTGATCCCTGGTTCGGAGTGGGGGAGCTTTCAGAGCATGTCGATCTGCACAAGCTCATGGAAAACTCCAAGCCTCTGCGAGCTCGATGCTCCAGCAACTCCAACACGAATTCTTCTTTCTTTCACAACCCATTTTCTGCACAACGACTACAATTACATGGTTGCCGAATTTCTGTTATCCCCTACGGAAAGTACTCCTTCAAGCAGACCTTCTGTATCATCCGTTGTCGATGACACCACTCACAACGGATTCCTCCTCACATATGAACGACAAACCCTGGGATACTCTTGCAGTCCCGAAGTGGTGATGTCACCCACGCGATCGGGACGCGTCCTTGCCCCTTATAGCATCTATTCTAAGGAGATCGAGAGTTATCGCCGATACCGTATTGCATTCAGCATGCACGAGTTCCTGGAAGGGAGAGACGGATTGATAAATGTTACCGACGATGAACACATTATGGGACGGTCGGGACATTTCCCGATTAACAGTGCTATTGGTGAGCGTTACCGCGTGGATGTAGAAGAGTATAGCGGTGCAATCTGGTATCGCTCGGACACAGAATTATTCCTCCACCATACTGATTGACATCGTTTTTGTAACACCACAACGTTTTCAAATCGCAGAACTATGTACACCCCTTTTTCGGGTATCACTTCCTTTACTTAATGGGCTTGATACTACTTACTATCGTCCCAAAAGGATTCGAGAGCCAACTAAACCTCATTACAATGTCACTTTATTAATCTCACCACAGCATCCCAAGCCATCGCGCACCATCGCCTTCAAGATAAACCTACACTCTACAGTTTTCGTTTGATTAAGCTCGTTCCGGGTGGGAAAGACTTTGTCGTATTGCATAGCCACTTCCACTACTATGGCACAGACAACCAGGAACAAATCGGCACTTACACTGCACCATCTTTCCGTGACGAAGACATTCTGCAAACGGATTGCGCCCTCGTGAAAGAAAATCGCTTGTCCTAGCATATGGCTTCATCTGAATGGTAGAAATCGTTTACACTATCAATCGTATGATCTATTTGATCGCCGATCAAAGATCTCTAACCGTAGTGCGTTGCGGAACGCGATCGGGAACCTCGGAGATCGTGTGTTCATTCGAGATTTAGCGGATGATATGTACAGATCGGTTTTTATCATTGCAACTGGAAGCGAAGTGGTAGTCGTTCATTGAAATGGTGAGAACACTTGGGTCGAATTGGAGGACCTGAGAACTCCTTGCATCACGTTCCCTTACTTTCATCTACATGAGCTTACATTACCATGCCGAGGTGCTTATCCTGCACTCCGTATTTCCCGAGATTCAAATAGCCTAGTGCCTTTGCTGACTGGAACGAGGCTCTCACTGCCGTACTCGTTCCTCTTGCTTGACTCACTCACTATGCATTAGGTTACTATAGTAATCAATTCAGGTGACCCTGTCAGCTAATCTGAATGTCACAGTACGATATATAAGTTTACCAAAGCCATATAATCAGAGAAAAGTTAACCGTGCTTGAGCTTACGGTGCCGATATGCCGCCTTAACACTTGCCACTGGTAGTGAAGTTGAGTCGGAGCTTAAAATCGTTCAGACGACTCAGTCGATGCGTCATCAATGGTAACGAATCCGAGTCGTCTACTTGCTGGTTATGAACTACCTGGCTTTTTCCTCCATCCAATCCGGAAACCTCTAACTTATAGTCGTTCAGCGACTGACATGATCAAACTCCTGGATCTCCCTGAAGACCTTATCCTCGCGACCCTATGTCACTGCGATGTCCTGACGATCCTGAGACTCGAGCAGGTTCGGCAAAACCATGTCCATTGAACGATAGAGCTGATAAGAAAGATTTAGACCGCTAGATATCTCAAACAACTGGCATCGTCTCGTCAACTCTGGACGACCTTGGTTCAAGACTTTGATTTTGACCACGCCCCAAATATCCTTCCTTACGAGTCCGTGCAAGCTCTGACAACGGATCGGCTACGTGAGATCGTACTACGATCAACTGAAGGTTACTTCAACTGGACCTCTTCGAATGGTCCGAAATCAACACGCAGCGTATCTCTAGATGTGCCAGAGCTCGATCAACTGCTGGACTTCAGCGATACTTCCCACACGCTTGTCGCGGGCGGCAGGTACTTCGTCTTCCAGTCCGCAGACGGCTGCTTCCATTGCTACGACACATTGAACCATCTACGAGTTTGCTCACATCGTAGAGATACGGGGTCGAATACAGAGGATTTTACGAAGAGCATGGACTGCGTCCTGGTCGATGACAGGACCTTGATCCTGGCATTCGTTACGTACCGGAAGTCCGATCAACGAGAGTGAGTGCTCATCCAGGACCATCCTTTCCATATCCTTCAAAATCATCTTACTGAGGAGTACCACGTTAACTGCTAGGCTGCTCACGGTAGTACGGCTCGATCTTGAATCGGGGACATCGAGCACTGTTTTCTCCACCTTGTTTCCTCGAGCCGAACCACAAGTCTACGAACGCATGATTTTCTTATCCGAGCGATCACGCCTTAGAATTGGGAACGAAGTAGTCGTCGCGTGGGCTCCAGGGGTGTTTATGGTCGGTAATTGGAGAACAGGGCAAATTGCGACAGTTGAGGAGCACGTACGTTGCTGGCACTTTCTATCTTTGTACATCTAACGTATGGAAAACCCAGGGTGATGTCCATAGCATCCATATTGCCCAAGGCCACATCTTGTGTACTATCCGTCCGGTATCTGGAGGAATTGTCTACGCAGCAGCGCCTATATCCCACATATTCTCCGTGGCCGACGAACTGAGTAGCATCCAGACAAGCGACTCTGCCCCTCCATCATTCATCAAATCCGAAGATGTATTTGTTCATGTCTCTCCTCTCGCCATACCATTGGTAAAGGGAAGAACTGCTTTGCCGACCGTGGACCTTGTTTCTGTCTGCACAAACTCGTGGAAGGTCCCTAATCTTTGCGAATTTGACGCTCAGGGTCAGGATCAGAATGTATCAACCCGAATTTCCCTCTCCGTGCGACTTTTCTTCGGACCCGAGATCTACTACGTGCTCTTTCAACTCGATTTCTCATCTACGACTGCTTCTGCGTATCGCGTGACTGAAGAAGCGGAAGGCTTGGGGAGTGCGAGCAGATTTTTGCTCACGTGCCAGAAGCAATCTCCACTATATTCCTTCGACGAAGACTTCCCGGAGACCATCCATCTGACATCTGCCTCCAGAACAGGCTGCGCCATTGGGTCTTTTGTCAAGTTCAAAGCACCCGCACGAAGGGGAAACTCGAAAGCATCATACTTCCTCGAGGAGTCGACAATCACCTCGGTCGTCTGCGCTATCAACATGCATGATCTTCTGGGCGTCGTCGAGCCAGCTGCTGTTTTGGGACAGAAAGCAGTGCATTCGAGGTTGTCAGGCATTCTGTTTACTAAGGACGATGAGGATGACTTGGTTAGGCTCAATGTAGAAGAATACAACAGTGCACTGTGGTATCGGCGTGGCAAATCGGTGATTATTCACTACTTTGATTGATAACAATTTCCGAGATGCCGAAGCACACATCATTCGATCCCCGCTATGTTGTGGAGTATTAGCGTTAATCGAATGCTTTCGTCGATTTACGGCTGTACATTACCTTCTCCTACAAAACGGAAGTTGTTGTCAATTTGCGCCCCAAGCCGTTGATCAACCCCATTTCGAGATATTCATGAGCAATCGATGAAGCTCTTGCTAAGATTTGAAAGTCCGGTGATGCTTAAAGGTGGATCAAACCCGTCTATGCACGGGAACGGATCATGCAGTCGCCGACGAGCAGTGCCGATCGGTGGTTTCCTCAACGAACTGTTCCTATCAGTACATCTTCCAAACGCGTATAATATTCAGGCACTGATGCACAATAGTACCATTTTGGGACGAATACGGAAGTTTGGTCAAATCTATCGCTTTAGAGACACAGATCAACCTCGATTATGTGGAGAGCCATATAGTGGTGCTATTTGGTATCACTCTGGAACAAAGTTCTTCTTGCGTCATACTGATTGATTTCATTGGAGCTATATTTCTTCTATATGCAGATATATTCCGTCTTTCGAATGTCGCTCTCTTCACATGTAGCTCGGTAATCATGAAGACAAGACTATGATGAGTACCTCCTTAGGGAGAAAGATTGAACTTCTTTTTTAACTCAATATGCTGTCTGCTTCGGATGAAGGAATTGAATGCACATACAGAAACTACGATGCAGTACTGATTAGTTAGACTATGGTTACTATACACGGGCATTGGACAGAATCGACTTGTGCAAAATGTTCAAGTAGAAGTGTTCTGGCTAGTGCAGCTAGCCTCATTCAGATGTAACTCGCCTAACTGTAGTTGGTTCCGCATTCACAACATCTTGATCATGCGATTTTTGTCAAGGTGTTTATTGTGCACTCAGGCTCCGTCACGGTGTAGCCTATCTCAGGATCCAAAATCCCAGCAGATCAGCACTGCCTCCTCATTAGACATTATGTCAAGACTACAATCACACGAGTCTCATAACTTGATTTCTGAAGCATAGGTATTCAAAGACCTCCCTCTGGTAATATGTGATAGAAAAGAGAGGCGCAACTTGAATGAGGAGGCGCCGACTCCCGAGGTGGCACTCAGGACCGTGAGAACTGACACGCTGGCACTGGCATGCCAGTGGCCCCGATGGCGTGAAGCTTTCTTTACTACTATTATGCCCAACTTGAAGTTGAACAGGCATCACCTATGAGCAATCTCCCCGTTCTCCGCATACTGGATCTACGCGCGATTTGCATCCGCATGCCGATGTGTTTATCCTACGACCCGTCGACCCTCCGGGATCCCAGCAGATCAGCGTTGCCTCGCCATTGGCTAGTGCTCTCATGCGACAACCAGTCAGGACGCCGGACGTCCGTACGATGTGTGCTTCTCGCTCTCTTTTGCTCTCGGTGTCGTATCCCGTCTTGAGTACACGCTTGGTCCTACGAAGTAGGAGTGCTCGATTTGGAACGCCGTCTTGCCTCTGTACTTTGAGAGTCGGTTGCATCTCTACGTCTTCATCGCATTCTGACGAGCGCACGCTGCCAGCTAGCAGAATGTAGTGTGTTTATTCCGATCTCTTGCGCTAGTAGCGCGAGAAACATAGGAATATCTACAAGTCACACTGACCAGAGTTCCAGGGTATAAAGACTCTGGACATTCCTCCAGCGCAAGCATAGTTCTTCAGAGCTCTCTACCAACCCAAATCCAAAATCACTATATACTCGACGCTCAACGCTAAAACCTGTCTCATTTTCCCCATTCACTAAAATGCTCTCCATCCTCCTTTCCACTGTATTGCTTGCCATCACCACCGCCAGCACCAACGCCGAACAGCACACCGTCCACTTTACAAACAAGTGAGCTGCCAACACATATTCATTACTATGATACTGATGACTCTGTTTCTCACATTGACCACGCTAAGCTGTGGATTCGGAACGGTATGCTATCATTCTGCAATTAAGTAACTGGCCGTGTTACTGACGTGAATACACAAATACTGTAGCCCATGCTCATTCAAGGCCCTAACGTCCTCTCTACTGGTGGTGACGTTACCATTGGCGGACCTCTTATTAGCGCCATCGCGTGAGTCCTACCACACGGATGTGGTCATTTCAGCCACAGCTGAATTTCATCCCCCCAACCGCCGCACAGTTATCTGCAGACCGGTAAGGAGCACTTGCCTTCATTGATGATGACCCTAGCTCTGACTTCTGCACCTCCACCCACCCGCCCGTGTTTATTCACACCTTCCACTGTACTTGGCGCGAAAGGCAGCTGCGGGTTCAACGGCGAAGGCTGCACGCTCGTCGAGACGACGCTGCAGAACCCGACCACACCTGGTAGCGGATCCAGCTCCGACATCTCACTTATCCCTCCGTAAGCATTCATGTCCTGCTTCGCGTGATTTAGTGGCTAACATACCCGTACCTGACTGACTGGTATAGACATGCGTTCTCCGTGACCTCTGGATTTGGGTAAGCTAGGCCGGGCACGGTCTGAACGTAATATGAACTCAACTCTCTTTCAGGTACTTCGACGGCTGTGACGGGTTCGGCGCTGATTGTGAGCTCAAATTCATTCAACACACTCATTTACTGATTTCCTACATCTCACTGCAGGTACATCCGCCAATTGCGCGACGGCCTTCCACCAGCCCAACGACACTTTTGTACAGGTCGCGTGCCAGCAGGCTAATGTAAGTCAACATCAAGCTCCTACCTTCCCTACTATGTCCTTTGCCCGACAAACGTCTATACTCGCTCATATTTTGCTGATTGGCGTTTTGTGCCGCACGCACAGGTCAACCTCGCTATCACCTTCTGCGATTAGTAGACCCGGGCCAGCGACAAAGCCTCATCTGCCTAGAATATGGAAGATAGGGACAGGATTGCAGATAATTTTATTATTGTTGCAGTATAGACGTCATATTTCATGCCACATGAATTTTCAGATTAATAATTATCTACTGAACTTCCGACGAGCACAAGCAGACTCTTCATTGTCCTCTGACTACCTCTAGCACATTGTTAAGGAGCATCTACAGGTACACTATTATGATAATACGAAAGCAGATTACATGTATATGCATTTCTTGCTCTACTCAAGCTTCTGGAAACTAACACGTACCATGCTTGTTTGCTTTCCAGTGACCTTCAACACATCTGAAGTCGTCTGAGTGACCGGAGCAAAGTTCTTGTACCAATACATCCACATCTTGAACCCCCCCGTAGGATCAGCCCTCACATGAAAATGCTCCCACGTATTTTGCCTACTCGCCTGGCAAACCAACGTCCCAGCCCTGTTGTACCCGAGAAAACCCCCCTTGCTACCGTTCGCCCCTACGCAGAAAAAACCCATATACCCACTGGCAATCGTGCAGCGGAAGCGCTGTGTTCCATATCCCATCCATTCGCTAAGTTGCATGTCGAAGCTTCGTACGCATGTGAATGCCTTGGAAGTCCCAAAGATCTTGATGGCATACGTATGTCCATCTTCCGGAGAGTCTGTCCCAACGGAACATACACTCCAGCAATCGCGAGGAGGTAGAGACAGGATATTACCAAGTCTAGTGAAGCAGAATCGGGTTGTGTTGATATCTGGTAACTTGTCATAACGAATTGCACTCCGCCTTCGAAATGGACTGGCGCCAGACTATTGCCATCAAACATCCAGAAAACGAAACCTCCAGCGGGATCGGCACGTGGGAATATGTGCTCCCACCAGCTCTGGGAGGTAGCACTGCAACGCAGTCGTGAGGATCTGTTGTAACCTAAATAGCGACCAGTGGACCCCGCACCAACGCAGAAGAAGCCCATATACCCATAATTTATCACACAGCGGAAGCGCTGGGTGGAAAGTCCTTCCCAGCCGCTGATAGTGAGCTCTGTGCCATTAACGCATGTAAGCACATTTGTAGTCCCTAGCATGTTGATTGCGTATTCACGGTTATCGGTCTCGGGAGCGTCGTTCCCACCGACAAAGTTCACAGGCAGCCTAGGAAAATGGCTGTCCATCAAGTCATCTACAGCTGGGTCGCCTAGCTCTCTCATGACGTCGCTACGGCTGCTCGTAGGTATGTGTGGATTCTGCCGTGGCCCGGCTTTCCAGTAGACGGCAGGAATCTTAGACCCACATACGGGATCAGGAAGCTGCCATGGGTCCGATGAGTGCCTTGGCCCGTTCGCCGTCACGTTAAAGTCCCCATTTACCCAGATGCGCACAACTCTGCCATTGCGATCGTACTCGCGTGCAGTCCGAATAAACTCCCGCCTGATTCCGCCGGGGAAGGCAATCTCTCTCTGATTAAAGAATCGATGGTTGTAGCCGAGGCTAAGGTTGACGTCGATGCCGCCAAAGGCGTAGACCTCATACTCGAAGCGGTTGGCCAAGTTTCGAGGCCTCCACCTGGTGTTACGATTCTCGTGGCGGTAGTAGCGCGCCGTACCAACGAACACAGACTCAATGTTGTTTCTGACATACGTGTCAAGATTGGTGTAGTCGCCTCTGAGGGGGTCTCCCGAATGCACTGTGCGCCGAGGCGCAAAACCGTCGCGGAAAATCACGTCGGGGTGGCGATCGTCCCATCGAACGAGGCGCTCGGCACTTGCCGGGACGTGCTGTCCCCGAAAATCGGTGATATCGTCAGTCCTCCATTCGATGCTATTTCTAGGAAGAGAAGTATGTAGGGAGTCATCTAGCTGACGGATGACACGCTGAAAGTCATCCGCGAACCAGAGTGTTTGCGCTGCAATGAATAGGTCCGCGTTGGTGTTGTGGGACATAGCTGAAGACACTGCTGCAAGGAGACATACGTCAGACGGTCATCTGGAATATCAAGGTAGCGACGCGCACGTATGGGTAGATTGCACCGATAATTACTTGTATCAGCGGGATCTCTAATCTAATAGTTTAGACATAAGTATTATTGTAAAAAAAATGAACAATGTGCGCACCGTAGATTAGAAGTGAAGACTTTGCCCTAACGATGATGCTTGTGATAGCAAGTTGAAAGAGGTAATAGTTCCTTTGTTTGTTTAGTAGTAGCACGGGAACACTGGGTGTCGAATTTTATACCATGGCCGTAACGCTCAAACACAACTGTTGACGTAGCGAAACCAGTTAACGTCGCGTGATGACGTCTCTCCCCATTCTATACCCGAATTCGTGAATGGAAACAGCGGCTTGTCTGATACGCTTGGGAACAAAAAAAGAATATAGCTTCGGGGTAACTATATATGGGACAATGACACTGGTCGTCGGAGTGCACCACTTGGATGTATCTCGGTTCCGCAATTGTATATTTGTTTTTCCTTGTGTATAGCGTGTTAAATTCCGAGAGGAATGACTACGAGTGGGGTATCGCTCAACTGATCACACATTCATGGGACCCTCATAGGTCACTCTTACGTATGAGATGCTTACGGGCACATCTATAGTGGAGTGACTCGTTTATGGTTAGAGTAGGACGTAGTAGGTGATATATTAGCCAATGGTATTAGGTGATACTAGACGTAAACAGTACACACCTTGATGACATGATGACAAACAAGAGGCGAATACAAAGCTTCAAATGCAACAGTATGTGCCACAATGTGACAAATAGGACTGCTCTTCGGAGTCTATTAATCGGCAACCAATGCAGAGGTGGCGCACCCTCAGTGCCTCACACCCGTAAAACCGTATGCCAAATGTAGTCTCGAGGTAACAAAAGAGGTTCTGGAACAGGGGAGTTTCATGACAAGAGTTTCTACCCAGACTCTCGTTTCAGAGTTGGCGCCAAAGTATAAAGATAAGAACTGGTCTGATATGCGTAAGTAGGACGTGAGATACAGAAGAGAAAACGCACGAGGAACAACGACAGGTCAGGAAAGCAAGACAAAGTGTTCAGCTTAACTTTCCTAGTCAAGCCTGAAGGTGACGAGAGAAGGGGAAATAGGGTGCTTAGTACTTACAGCGTAAGCGATTGAGGATAAAGCTGAACCAAACTTGGGATGGAAACTGCCTCAGAGCCTCAGCGAGGAAGCACAATCTTCACTGTGGGACTCCGGAATGCTCAGGGTGAGTACGTGACACGTGCCACCAGTGACAGCGGAGTTCAAGACTTCAACTTGAAATTGAGTCGGAGCTTACAACTTGAATAAAGTTTAAACCAGTCGTTGCGTCATCGATAATCACCATCCGCCCTGTTACCTCTTGAACAACCTAGCTTTTTCTTCCATCCAGACCAGAAAAATTTCATCTGGTCGTTCAATAGGCTGACATGGTTAACTTCTTATATCTTCCTGAAGACCTTATCCTTGTGATCCTATGCCGATGCGATGTCCTGACGATTCTGAAATTCGAGCAGGTCCGACTCGCAACCATGTCCAATGAACGACATAACTAATCGCTCGGAATTAGACCTGCAGATATCTCAAACAACTGGCATCGTCTCGTCAACCCTGGACGACCTTGGTTCAAGACTTTGATTTTGACCACGCCCCAAATATCCTTCCTTACGAGTCCGTGCAAGCTCTGACAACGGATCGGCTCGTGAGATCGTACTACGATCAACTGAAGGTTACTTCAACTGGACCTCTTCGAATGGGCCGAAATCAACACGCAGCGTATCTCTAGATGTGCCGGAGCTCGATCAACTGCTGGACTTCAGCGACACTTCCCACACGCTTGTCGCGGGCCTCAGTTACTTCGTCTTCCAGTCCGCAGACGGCTGCTTCCATTGCTACGACACACAGAGCCAGCTACGAGTTTGCTCACATCGTAGAGATACGGGGTCGAATACAGAGGATTTTACGAAGAGCATGGACTGCGTCTTGGTCGATGACAGGACCTTGATCCTGGCATTCGTTACGTACCGGAAGTCCGATCAACGAGAGTGAGTGCTCATCCAGGACCATCCTTTCCATATCCTTCAAAATCATCTTACTGAGGAGTACCACGTTAACTGCTAGGCTGCTCACGGTAGTACGGCTCGATCTTGAATCGGGGACATCGAGCACTGTTTTCTCCACCTTGTTTCCTCGAGCCGAACCACAAGTCTATGAACGCATGATCTTCTTATCCGAGCGATCACGCCTTAGAATTGGGAACGAAGTAGTCGTCGCGTGGGCTCCAGGGGTGTTTATGGTCGGTAATTGGAGAACAGGGCAAATTGCGACAGTTGAGGAGCACGTACGTTGCTGGCACTTTCTATCTTTGTACATCTAACGTATGGAAAACCCAGGGTGATGTCCATAGCATCCATATTGCCCAAGGCCACATCTTGTGTACTATCCGTCCGGTATCTGGAGGAATCGTCTACGCAGCAGCGCCTATATCCCACATATTCTCCTTGGCCGACGAACTGAGTAATATCCAGACAAGCGACTCTGCCCCTCCATCATTCATCAAATCCGAAGATGTATTTGTTCATGTCTCTCCTCTCGCCATACCATTGGTAAAGGGAAGAACGGCTTTGCCGACCGTGGACCTTGTTTCTGTCTGCACAAACTCGTGGAAGGTCCCTAATCTTTGCGAATTTGACGCTCAGGGTCAGGATCAGAATGTTTCAACCCGAATTTCCCTCTCCGTGCGACTTTTCTTCGGACCCGAGATCTACTACGTGCTCTTTCAACTCGATTTCTCATCTACGACTGCTTCTGCGTATCGCGTGACTGAAGAAGCGGAAGGCTTGGGGAGTGCGAGCAGGTTTTTGCTCACGTGCCAGAAGCAATCTCCACTATATTCCTTCGACGAAGACTTCCCGGAGACCATCCATTTAACATCTGCCTCCAGAACAGGCCGCGCCATTGGGTCTTTTGTCAAGTTCAAAGCACCCGAACGAGGGGGAAACTCGAAAGCATCATACTTCCTCGAGGAGTCGACGATCACCTCGGTCGTCTGCGCTATCAACATGCACGATCTTCTGGGCATCGTCGACCCAGCTGCTATTTTGGGACAGAAAGCAGTGCATTCGAGGTTGTCAGGCAATCTGTTTACTAAGGACGATGAGGATGACTTGGTTAGGCTCAATGTAGAAGAATACAACAGTGCACTGTGGTATCGGCGTGGCAAATCGGTGATTATTCACTACTTTGATTGATAACAATTTCCGAGATGCCGAAGCACACATCATTCGATCCCCGCTATGTTGTGGAGTATTAGCGTTAATCGAATGCTTTCGTCGATTTACGGCTGTACGTTACCTTCTCCTACAAAACGGAAGTAGTTGTCAATTCGCGCCCCAAGCCGTTGATCAACCCCATTTCGAGATATTCATGAGCAATCGATGAAGCTCTTGCTAAGATTTGAAAGTCCGGTGATGCTTAAAGGTGGATCAAACCCGTCTATGCACGGGAACGGATCATGCAGTCGCCGACGAGCAGTGCCGATCGGTGGTTTCCTCAACGAACTGTTCCTGTCAGTACATCTTCCAAACGCGTACAATATTCAGGCACTGATGCACAATAGTACCATTTTGGGTCGAATACGGAAGTTTGGTCAAATCTATCGCTTTAGAGACACAGATCGTACACAACCTCGATTATGTGTAGAGCCATATAGTGGTGCTATTTGGTATCACTCTGGAACAAAGTTCTTCTTGCGTCATACTGATTGATTTCATTGGAGCTATATTTCTTCTATATGCAGATATATTCCGTCTTTCGAATGTCGCTCTCTTCACATGTAGCTCGGTAATCATGAAGACAAGACTATGATGAGTACCTCCTTAGGGAGAAAGATTGAACTTCTTTTTTTAACTCAATATGCTGTCTGCTTCGGATGAAGGAATTGAATGCACATACAGAAACTACGATGCAGTACTGATTAGTTAGACTATGGTTACTATACACGGGCATTGGACAGAATCGACTTGTGCAAAATGTTCAAGTAGAAGTGCTCTGGCTGGCGCAGCTAGCCTCATTCAGATGTATCTCGCCTAACTGTAGTTGGTTCCGCATTCACAACATCTTGATCATGCGATTTTTGTCAAGGTGTTTATTGTGCACTCAGGCTCCGTCACGGTGTAGCCTATCTCAGGATCCAAATTCCCAGCAGATCAGCACTGCCTCCTCATTCGACATTATGTCAAGACTACAATCACACGAGTCTCATAACTTGATTTCTGAAGCATAGGTATTCAAAGACCTCCCTCTGGTAATATGTGATAGAAAAGAGAGGCGCAACTTGAATGAGGAGGCGCCGACTCCCGAGGTGGCACTCAGGACCGTGAGAACTGACACGCTGGCACTGGCATGCCAGTGGCCCCGATGGCGTGAAGCTTTCTTTACTACTATTATGCCCAACTTGAAGTTGAACAGGCATCACCTATTTTTTCTGAGTCAAACACATCCATAGCCTGCCGCATTTCAGCCTGTCTTCTGTCTTCATCTTATCCTGCATATCTACTCTGCTCTTAGCATCACATACCTCTGGAAGCCAAGTCTTTTCCTCGCGAACAACAACACACCAAGCCGCCATAGGTTCATAGCCTAAAGGCCGTTGTACCCGGGCCGATAAAGTCACTCAATACGGTACTACTCGACTCACCGCGTCCGCTTTTGAATCCCCGAACGATCCTTTTACTTATGTATTTCTGACCAAATATGACTTTGTTTCTAACCTATTTGGCTCGGCAAAGAGCAATCTCCCCGTTCTCCGCATACTGGATCTACGCGCGATTTGCATCCGCATGCCGATGTGTTTATCCTACGACCCGTCGACCCTCCGGGATCCCAGCAGATCAGCGTTGCCTCGCCATTGGCTAGTGCTCACATGCGACAACCAGTCAGGACGCCGGATGTCCGTACGATGTGTGCTTCTCGCTCTCTTTTGCTCTCGGGTGTCGTATCCCGTCTTGAGTACACGCTTGGTCCTACGAAGTAGGAGTGCTCGATATGGAACGCCGTCTTGCCTCTGTGCTTCGAGAGTCCGTTGCATCTCTACGTCTTTATCGCATTCTGACGAGCGCACGCTGCCAGCTAGCAGAATGTAGTGTGTTTATTCCGATCTCTTGCGCTAGTAGCGCGAGAAACATAGGAATATCTATAAGTCACACTGACCAGAGTTCCTGGGTATAAAGACTCTGTACATTCCTCCAGAGCAAGCATAGTTCTTCAGAGCTCTCTGCCAACCCAAATTTAAAAGCACTATACACTCGACGCTCAACGCTAAACCTGTCTCGTTTTCCCATTCACTAAAATGCTCTCCATCCTCCTTTCCATTGTTTTGCTTGCCATCACCACCGCGAGTACCAACGCCGAACAGCATACCGTCCATTTTACGAACAAGTGAGCTGTTAACACATATTCATTACTATGATACTGATGACTTTGTTTCTCACATTGACCACGCTAAGCTGTGGATTCGGAACGGTGTGCTATCATTCTGCCATTAGTAACTGGCCGTGTTACTGACGTGAATACACAAATACTGTAGCCCATGCTCATTCAAGGCCCTAACGTCCTCTCTACTGGTGGTGACGTTACCATTGGCGGACCTCTTATTAGCGCCATCGCGTGAGTCCTACCACACGGATGTGGTCATTTCAGCCACAGCTGACTTTCATCCCCCCAACCGCCGCACAGTTATCTGCAGACCGGTAAGGAGCACTTGCCTTCATTGATGATGACCCTAGCTCTGACTTCTCCACCTCCCCCACCCGCCCGTGTTTATTCACACATTCCACTGTACTTGGCGCGAAAGGCAGCTGCGGGTTCAACGGCGAAGGCTGCACGCTCGTCGAGACGACGCTGCAGAACCCGACTACACCTGGTAGTGGATCCAGCTCCGACATCTCTCTTATCCCTCCGTAAGCATTCATGTCCTGCTTCGCGTGATTTAGTGGCTGACATACCCGTACCTGACTGACTGGTATAGACATGCGTTCTCCGTGACCTCTGGATTTGGGTAAGCTAGGCCGGGCACGGTCTGAACGTAATATGAACTCAACTCTCTTTCAGGTACTTCGACGGCTGTGACGGGTTCGGCGCTGATTGTGAGCTCAAATTCATTCAACACACTCATTTACTGATTTCCTACATCTCACTGCAGGTACATCCGCCAATTGCGCGACGGCCTTCCACCAGCCCAACGACACTTTTGTACAGGTCGCGTGCCAGCAGGCTAATGTAAGTCAACATCAAGCTCCTACCTTCCCTACTATGTCCTTTGCCCGACAAACGTCTATACTCGCTCATATTTTGCTGATTGGCGTTTTGTGCCGCACGCACAGGTCAACCTCGCTATCACCTTCTGCGATTAGTAGACCCAGGCCAACGACAAAGCCTCGTCTGCCTAGAATATGGGAGATAGGGACAGGATTGCAGATAATTTTATTATTGTTGCAGTATAGACGTCATATTTCATGCCACATGAATTTTCAGATTAATAATTATCTACTGAACTTCCGACGAGCACAAGCAGACTCTTCATTGTCCTCTGACTACCTCTAGCACATTGTTAAGGAGCATCTACAGGTACACTATTATGATAATACGAAAGCAGATTACATGTATATGCATTTCTTGCTCTACTCAAGCTTCTGGAAACTAACACGTACCATGCTTGTTTGCTTTCCAGTGACCTTCAACACATCTGAAGTCGTCTGAGTGACCGGAGCAAAGTTCTTGTACCAATACATCCACATCTTGAACCCCCCCGTAGGATCAGCCCTCACATGAAAATGCTCCCACTTATTTTGCCTACTCGCCTGGCAAACCAACGTCCCCGCCCTGTTGTACCCGAGAAAACCCCCCTTGCTACCGTTCGCCCCTACGCAGAAAAAACCCATATCCCCACTGGCGATCGTGCAGCGGAAGCGCTGTGTTCCATATCCCATCCATTCGCTAAGTTGCATGTCGAAGCTTCGTACGCATGTGAATGCCTTGGAAGTCCCAAAGATCTTGATGGCATACGTATGTCCATCTTCCGGAGAGTCTGTCCCAACGGAACATACACTCCAGCAATCGCGAGGAGGTAGAGACAGGATATTACCAAGTCTAGTGAAGCAGAATCGGGTTGTGCTTGATATCTGGTAACTTGTCATAACGAATTGCACTCCGCCTTCGAAATGGACTGGCGCCAGACTATTGCCATCAAACATCCAGAAAACGAAACCTCCAGCGGGATCGGCACGTGGGAATATGTGCTCCCACCAGCTCTGGGAGGTAGCACTGCAACGCAGTCGTGAGGATCTGTTGTAACCTAAATAGCGACCAGTGGACCCCGCACCAACGCAGAAGAAGCCCATATACCCATAATTTATCACACAGCGGAAGCGCTGGGTGGAAAGTCCTTCCCAGCCGCTGATAGTGAGCTCTGTGCCATTAACGCATGTAAGCACATTTGTAGTCCCTAGCATGTTGATTGCGTATTCACGGTTATCGGTCTCGGGAGCGTCGTTCCCACCGACAAAGTTCACAGGCAGCCTAGGAAAATGGCTGTCCATCAAGTCATCTACAGCTGGGTCGCCTAGCTCTCTCATGACGTCGCTACGGCTGCTCGTAGGTATGTGTGGATTCTGCCGTGGCCCGGCTTTCCAGTAGACGGCAGGAATCTTAGACCCACATACGGGATCAGGAAGCTGCCATGGGTCCGATGAGTGCCTTGGCCCGTTCGCCGTCACGTTAAAGTCCCCATTTACCCAGATGCGCACAACTCTGCCATTGCGATCGTACTCGCGTGCAGTCCGAATAAACTCCCGCCTGATTCCGCCGGGGAAGGTAATCTCTCTCTGATTAAAGAATCGATGGTTGTAGCCGAGGCTAAGGTTGACGTCGATGCCGCCAAAGGCGTAGACCTCATACTCGAAGCGGTTGGCCAAGTTTCGGGGCCTCCATCTGGTGTTACGATTCTCGTGGCGGTAGTAGCGCGCCGTACCAACGAACACAGACTCAATGTTGTTTCTGACATACGTGTCAAGATTGGTGTAGTCGCCTCTGAGGGGGTCTCCCGAATGCACTGTGCGCCGAGGTGCAAAACCATCGCGGAAAATCACGTCGGGGTGGCGATCGTCCCATCGAACGAGGCGCTCGGCACTTGCCGGGACGTGCTGTCCCCGAAAATCAGTGATATCGTCAGTCCTCCATTCGATGCTATTTCTAGGAAGAGAAGTATGTAGGGAGTCATCTAGCTGACGGATGACACGCTGAAAGTCATCCGCGAACCAGAGTGTTTGCGCTGCAATGAATAGGTCTGCGTTGGTGTTGTGGGACATAGCTGAAGACACTGCTGCAAGGAGACATACGTCAGACGGTCATCTGGAATATCAAGGTAGTGACACCGCACGTATTGGTAAATGGCACCGATAACTACTTGTATCAGCGGGATCTCTAATCTAATACTTTAGACATAAGTATTATTGTAAAAAAAATGAACAATGCGCGCACCGTAGATTAGAAGTGAAGACTTTGCCCTAACGATGATGCTTGTGATAGCAAGTTGAAAGAGGTAATAGTTCCTCTGTTTGTTTAGTAGTAACATGGGAACACTGGGTGTCGAATTTTATACCATGACCGTAACGCTCAAACACAACTGTTGACGAAGCAAAACCAGTTAACCTCGCGTGATGACGTCTCTCCCCATTCTATACCCGAATTCGTGAATGGAAACAGCGGCTTGTCTGATACGCTTGGGAACAAAAAAAGAATATAGCTTCGGGGTAACTATATATGGGACAATGACACTGGTCATCGGAGTGCACTACTTGGATGTATCTCGGTTCCGCAATTGTATATTTGTTTTTCCTTGTGTATAGCGTGTTAAATTCCGAGAGGAATGACTACGAGTGGGGTATCGCTCAACTGATCACACATTCATGGGACCCTCATAGGTCACTCTTACGTATGAGATGCTTACGGGCACATCTATAGTGGAGTGACTCGTTTATGGTTAGAGTAGGACGTAGTAGGTGATATATTAGCCATTGGTATTAGGTGATACTAGACGTAAACAGTACACACCTTGATGACATGATGACAAACAAGAGGCGAATACAACGCTTCAAACGCAACAGTATGTGCCACAATGTGACAAATAGGACTGCTCCTCGGAGTCTATTAATCGGCAACCAATGCAGAGGTGGCGCACCCTCAGTGCCTCACACCCGTAAAACCGTATGCCAGATGTAGTCTCGAGGTAACAAAAGAGGTTCTGGGACAGGGGAGTTTCATGACAAGAGTTTCTACCCAGACTCTTGTTTCAGAGTTGGCGCCAGAGTATAAAGATAAGAACTGGTCTGATATGCGTAAGTAGGACGTGAGATACAGAAGAGAAAACGCACGAGGAACAACGACAGGTCAGGAAAGCAAGACAAAGTGGTCAGCTTAACTTTCCTAGTCAAGCCTGAAGGTGACGAGAGAAGGGGAAATAGGGAGCTTAGTACTTACAGCGTAAGCGATTGAGGATAAAACTTGGGATGGAAACTGCCTCAGGGCCGCAGCGAGGAAGCACAATCTTCACTGTGGGAACGCTCAGGGTGAGTACTACTATGTAGTAGTACGTGACACGTGCCACCAGTGACAGCGGAGTTCAAGACTTCAACTTGAAATTGAGTCGGAGCTTACAACTTGAATAAAGTTCAAACCAGTCGTTGCGTCATCGATAATCACCAACCATCTCTTGAACAACCTAGCTTTTTCTTCCATCCAGACCAGAAATATTTCATCTGGTCGTTCAATAGGCTGACATGGTTAATTTCTTATATCTTCCTGAAGACCTTATCCTTGTGATCCTATGCCGATGCGATGTCCTGACGATTCTGAAATTCGAGCAGGTCCGACTCGCAACCATGTCCAATGAACGACATAACTAATCGCTCGGAATTAGACCTGCAGATATCTAAAACGACTGGCATCATCTCGTCAACTCTGGATGACCTTGGTCCAAGACCTTGATTTCCACCACGCCCCGTATATCCTTCCTCACGAGTCCGTGCAATCTCTAATCACGGATCGCCTACGTGAGATCGTAGTCCGATCAACCAGAGGCTACCTTAACTGGACCTCTTCGTTTGGGCCAAAATCAACGCGCAGCATAACTCTGGATGTGCCGGAGCTCGATCAGTTGATGGACTTCAGTGATATATCCCACATGCTTGTCGCGGGTGGCAGGTACTTCGTCTTTCAGTCCGCAAACGGCTGCTTCCACTGCTACGACACACTGAGCCATCTACGAGTTTGCTCACATCGTAGAGATACGGGGTCGAATACAGAAGATTTTACGAAGAGCATGGACTGCGTCCTGGTCGATGACAGGACCTTGATCCTGGCATTCGTTACGTACCGGAAGTCCGATCAACGAGAGTGAGTGCTCATCCAGGACCATCCTTTCCATATCCTTCAAAATCATCTTACTGAGGAGTACCACGTTAACTGCTAGGCTGCTCACGGTAGTACGGCTCAATCTTGAATCGGGGACATCTAGCACGGTTTTCTCCACCTTGTTTCCTCGAGCCGAACCACAAGTATACGAACGCATGATTTTCTTATCCGAGCGATCACGCCTTAGAATTGGGAACGAAGTAGTAGTCGCGTGGGCTCCAGGGGTGTTTATGATCGGTAATTGGAGAACAGGGAAAATTGCAACAGTTGAGGAGCACGTACGTTGCTGGTACTTTCTATTCTTGTACATCTAACGTATGGAAAACCCAGGGTGATGTCCATAGCATCCATATTGCCCAAGGCCACGTCTTGTGTACTATCCGTCCAGTATCTGGAGGAATCGTCTACGCAGCAGCGCCTATATCCCACATATTCTCCTTGGCCGACGAACTGAGTAATATCCAGCCAAGCGACTCTGCCTCTCCGTCATTCATCAAATCCGAAGATGTATTTGTTCATGTCTCTCCTCTCGCCATACCATTGGTAAAGGGAAGAACTGCTTTGCCGACCGTGGACCTTGTTTCTGTCTGCACGAACTCGTGGAAGGTCCATAATCTTTGCGAATTCGACGCTCAGGGTCAGGATCGGAATGTATCAACCCGAATTTCCCTCTCCGTGCGACTTTTCTTCGGACCCGAGATCTACTACGTGCTCTTTCAACTCGATTTCTCATCTACGACTGCTTCTGCGTATCGCGTGACTGAAGAAGCGGAAGACTTGGGGAGTGCGAGCAGGTTTTTGCTCACGTGCCAGAAGCAATCTCCACTATATTCCTTCGACGAAGACTTCCCGGAGACCATCCATTTAACATCTGCCTCCAGAACAGGCCGCGCCATTGGGTCTTTTGTCAAGTTCAAAGCACCCGCACGAAGGGGAAACTCGAAAGCATCATACTTCCTCGAGGAGTCGACGATCATCTCGGTCGTCTGCGCTATCAACATGCATGATCTTCTGGGCGTCGTCGAGCCAGCTGCTGTTTTGGGACAGAAAGCAGTGCATTCGAGGCTGTCAGGCAATCTGTTCACTAAGGACGACGAGGATGACCTGGTTAGGCTGCGTGTGGAGGAATTCAGCGGTGCCTTATGGTATCGACGTGGCAAATCGGTGATTATTCACTACTTTGATTGATAACTTTATCCTAGGCGCCGAGTTGCGCTTTATTTTGTTTCCCGCTCTGGTGCAATGCAAATCGAATGCTTTCATTGCTTTACGGTTGGCGAACACGCGCTACCTTCTTCTACACAAACGGAAGTTGTTGATGTCCGCGCCCCAAACCATTGATAAATCCGATTCGAATTGTCTGCGAGCAATCGAGGAAGTTCTACCTAGTCTATGAACATGCGCGGGAATCCGTCAATGTCAGATGTATAGAATCGCATTGGGCAGGCGTCAAGAGCCGTACTAAATGGCGCAAGCGCGCGCTATGCTTATTGAGCGCGCCTACAAGTCTCAATTGGTCCACTTTCATTGCGGCTATGAAACGGAGAGTCAGATCCCTGTAATGGTGTAGAATCCCCCGACAATAACATGATTCTTATGGACTGTTAACTTGGGGACAGCGGAAATGTTCTTGCTCTAGTCTACGACCCCTCAGAACTGTTGTGCTTGCGAAGTAAGTTGATTTGTCAATTTTACTACCCGTTAGAGCCGTATCTCATATCACCTTCTACAAAAGCTCATGGACAACTGCAAGTCTGTCTCAACTTGATGCTCCTGCAGCTCCCACCCGGATTCTTCTTTCTTTCACAATTACATCTCACCACAACTACGATTACATGATTGCGGAACTGCTGTTATCTCCAATATCAGCCACTCCTTCGGACACACCTTCTCTATCTCCCATTGTCGATGACACTCCTCAAAGCGACTACCTCCTCACGTATTAGCGACAGGCCCTGGGATACTGTTGAGAAGACACGGCTTGTATCCATCATCAACCACCCGCACAGGTCACATCTTAGCAAGACATCGGATCTATCCTACGGAATTAGATGCAAAGACATGGCATCGTCGCATTCGTATACATGCTATGAGCATGCTATAGAGGGGAAAATCTCAGATAAATCCACCAACCTCGTTCAGGATGGACGCATGAGGGGACGGGCGGGACATGACAATCCAGATGATGGTCTCCTTGGCAAATTTGCGGACGAGACATATGAATTGAATGTGGAAGAGTACAGCAGTGCAATCTGGTATCGGTCTGGTTTCAAGCTGTTCATCCACTATACTGATCAGTTTCACTTTTGCTGAACTACAATCCATTCAAGTTGTAGAATTATGACTGCCTCTGTTTTCGAACGTTGTACTGTCACTTCATGTATTTGTATTGAGCTATTGCTATATTCCGTAGCGCTGCTACAGACCAAGAAGTGTATTCTGATGGCAGTGGAGCTATTCCAATGTCACGGCAGCGTGTAAGGCTCATAAAGAAACACTACGTTGCTGTCTGTCCCATTTCATGGAAATTCCCAAGCTCCCGGGAATTTAGTACATTAGCTGGCGCAATGTACGTTTTCAATACTTGAAACATCCTGTTTTCCAGAATGTTATAAACATATTGCGTTCGAACAAATGACTGAAAGGAGCTGCTAAGGAGAAGAATGTGAAGGTTCGTATTAACTATCGGCTATTGTCTCTTATCGTTGTTGTTCTTGTTCGCCCCGTTCCTCCAAAATGACCTTTCTGAGCCGCTTCAAGGCCTCCTCCACGACTTCCGGTTCCAAAAGACTAAATGATGCGCGGACATACGCTGTTTTGCTTCCGTCCGGCATGAAAGATGTGCCGGGTAGTGCGAGGACACCATTCTTGAATGCATTGTTGCGGATTATGGTCTCGGAATCGTTAGCACCGTCTTTGAGCTTCAAGCGGAACCTATTCAGTGTCCGTGTCGTCAGAAACTATGCGTTAACAAAGAATGCAAAAGGGTGTAAATTTTACCAAAAGAACATGCCTGCGTCGGGGGGTGAGCAATCTACAAGGCCATTGAGGTTCCGATTTAAGGCTTCCCAGAACATATCCCGGCGCTTTCGGTAGAATTGGGATATGGCTACCGTGTGCTTCCAGAATTGATAATATCCCCATGACTTGAGCACAGTGTATGTGATGACTTGTGTGAAGGTTGAGACTTGCTCGTTAGCGGATGCTGTCTACGACACGAAGTTAGCTGAGGAAGCGGGATCGATGAAGTCGTTTGCTTAGCGTACGTGCTTGTCTATCGCGTCCAGCAGAGGTTCAGGGCCAGATATGAAGCCAATGCGCATACCGGAGGAGAAGACTTTCGAAAAGCTGTCAAGCCGGATTACCCGTCCTACCTCCGGCTGTTCGAGCTCTAATGAGAAATATGACCTCGGGCGCGGTCGAGTGCCATAGTAGAGGAAATAATACGGGTCGTCTTGGAATACTAACGTTAGTGTTTTATGAGGAGTTGGAGATGTAGAATGTATACCTACCTTCTAGTATGAGGAAATTGTACTGGACTGCAAGAGCGAGTATATCCCGACGCCGGGCCTCTGTGGTTGTCACCCCAGTGGGGTTACTTCCGTACTGTGCAAAGCACGAGAACTTAGATTCATCATTCTGTACGAGTATTCGAGGACTTACAGGGACATGGTACAAGAATCTGGGGTGCGGTTTAGAGGCAGGCCATTTCTCAAGTAGGTCTTTCAAGGAGGACGGCTTAAGACCATCTTCGTCCGCTTCAACAGCTGATAAGGAAGGAGTCAATATATGCCTTCTTGAGACAACGAGGATGAGAACGAACGGATGATGTTTGCACCAATATAACGCAGTATAGGAAGAATACCGCTGCAACGAGATATGTCATCAACAGTGGTTGTAAACAGAAAGACCATAGATGAACATACGTGTATACTGGGGTCTCGACTAAGATTGAGTCACCTTCCGCAAGGACTGCATTAAACACCTGTACCATTGAAAGAATTTGGTCAAAGCCGCTCTCGGATACTACCGCCGCTCACTTTATACAGTAGATCCTGCGCCCCAGAGCCCATGGATATCCTCCATCCCTCTCCCTGTGATCGTCCATGAAAATGCTTTTGAAATCCAAAGAGCCAATGCAATAACGGCCTGTAGCCCATGGTGTGGCCATACTGTAGCCCTTCTGCGAGCGCGTCTTTCTCGAGGGTAAGCGGTGTCCCTGGTGCGTCGGTGGGGTCGGCAGCGTTGCGGATGGTGAGATGGACGGCGGTGATGGGGAATGACACTGGGTTAGGCTTGCCGGAGAGGAAGGAGATGATTCCGGGTGTTTGTTCGAGGGGAAGAATTTCACGGACTAGTCGGGTTGTGAGAGGAAGTGATAGAGATGAGGCGAAGGAGGGACGTGAAACGCACTGGCACTTGGCATTCGGGTTTTTGCCTTCTCGGTGAGAAAGGCGTCGTAGTGCTCAGCAGGTAACTGCTTCACAGTCGTGTCCGTCTTCATGAGTGCCGTAGACGCACGCGAAGCCTGGTAGGAGCGTAAGATGCTTCCGACAATGAATGTCATTCTAGTACGGCCTACCTCCGAGTCTTGCATTCCGTCGAAATGGTTTACCTCCGCGGGCATTGAGTTCGATGATGCACTCTCCCTATACATAGATGCCAATGGTACATTTTGCTAAGCTTTAAAGCAAGGAATTCAACGACGCACAAGGTCCATATAGTTTAGGAATGCGCGATAGCTACTCACTTCGTTTCCCGTAATAATACCGTACGTAGCTGAGATGTTCCGGTTTCAGAATTGTAGAGGCATTCGTTGCTGTTTTTGTCCTTCAGCTTTTGTATGCTCCAGTATCGATTCTGGCTCAGACGAGAGTTCTCGAGGCTTTACTAGAGCGCGGAATGACTTCACCTGCGTTCCCTGCGTTCCGTAACAACTGTTGTCCATTCCAATTCTACCCAAACCTTCCCGGGAGCTGGGAAGAGGCCGAGGCATCATTGCCTTGTGCTTTCCTACTGGCTTTCCTCGTGCTCAGACGAAGATCCTTATCACGAAAAGGAAGACTTGATAATTGAGTTATTTTGAGCGAGCTTCCTTGTTCTCTCATCTCCTCGAACGTAGACGGAAGAAGTGGTCTGAAATCACCAGGAATCATGATGATTTTCCATATTAGTTACATTTGAATACTCGTTCGCTTACATACGATTCTGTCTTTACCTTGAAAGAACCGACTGCTTATGTCCTTTCACTATATCGAGCTCCAAGGTAACTCATGAAGCAAATATGGCAATTGACAACCTTGTGCTCCCATCGCTGTTTACAAGCAAAGCGTCCTGTTGAATGTTAACATGTATACAGATTATAGGGCATTGAGAGTATACTTACAGAGCAAGACGAGCCAAGGCTTGCGCTCCCAACCCAGCCAGGCTCCCAATATGAGATGCCGATTCCGCGACCTTTGGGTAGTCCAGTTAGGACATGCTCAATGTCCTTTACCCATATGGATTGGCCTGAAACTGACACCGGGATGGAAGGCTCGCTTAGTGCGACGGACGAAGGACAAGCGGCGGGCCAGTCGGTCTCGACAACCATAATGGGCTAAGGCATCATTCATCAGGGCTAACTTTGTAGGTGATGTGAAACATGAGTCTTACTTTATTGAATGTATTGATCATCCCAGTCAATGTGCTCTTCAAGTTATCGAGCGTTGCGTTCGTCCCATAGAAGGGGTAGAACGAGAAGCCTTGGACATCAATATCGCTTGTGCTAAGCGCGCCTGCCACGAAGATACCATCGTAGAAGAAATTGACGCCGCTCGAGTCCCATCCATTTGCAATATGAATCACCGTCTTTGTGGTCTTCGATGCTGCACGTACACCCAAGGCAGCAGAATGAAGAAGTTCTGAAGCTGGTTGGAATCCATTGACGGAGATGCGCCCGACGGGCCAGAGCAGACCGTCGTTAATCTCGTTGCCAAGTTCAATGAAATCGATAGGCGTGCCATGAGAGGCAAATGATGTAACAAGCTCCTTCGTGTATGTGTAGATCTGGGTGTTAAGGCCGGCAAGGTCTGTTGGCCAGCTCGCAGGGATAGCCTGATGACCGGGATCAGCCCCTGTCGATAGTCCTATTAGAAGATGAACAGAATTAGGGGACGAACGGCGTACATGTATCACTGTAGTGTAAATCAATGAGCAGAGCCATCCCCGCCTTCTTAGCCCTCTTCGCGAGCTGCAGTCCCTTCGCTAACATGTAGTTTCCGGCCGTCCAGACGCGGATGCGCGCGATATTCGCACCATGGGAAGCAAGGATCGTTTCGAACGGCTTCTGCACACCACCGTCGGTGTATTGTACGCCTTGGTCTTCGACTACAAGCAGTGAAGAGAAGTCCGCGCCACGGAATTGGAGTGCGGATGTTAGAGTCCAGAGTATAGCGAGCACAGTGCACGATAAAAGTTGCATGATGACGCTTGGGCTAGATCACGTCGTCGGTCGAGTTTGGCTTCAATCATGGTGGGCTGTACTCGATTTAAGTAGGCATACGGAATCGGAAGTAGTGCCCTCGCATTCGCGGTCACTTGAGCGAAGTACAGAGAAGCAGTAGTAAGACTTGGTGCTTGATTAAAGGTGCGATGTCTACGGACCGCTAAGCCGCGGGTCTGCAGCGCGCATCACAGTATAGATAATTGCCGTCAACAAAGCAACTCGAACAACGTCGTCAAATGGGAAACAGGTTCGCCGCCCCACATTCGAAAGATGAGTGAGAAGAAAAGGGTTTCATGTGCCAGTGGCAGGTGGTCTGAGCTTGTGACCAATTTGTTTCTTCGCTCGTTCCGGCGGCTCACGCGCTTAAATAGGTTTACCGGGTCAAAGGACGTTGGTGTTCGAGAGATCAAGAAACCAGCTTTGAGTTTCAATTAGATGGCAGCCAAAGTACGCGGTGAGCGTAGACACGACGTTGTACGGACATGGCACCCCGGTGGGTTGCAGGGGATAAGTCCAGACCGAAAGGAATGACCTGAGTCATAATGGTCTACTGGCATCAATTGTCTTCAATATAGTCTTAGAGAGGTGAGTTTATGACACGTACCGAAATGTTTTGAGTTCAACAAATATTCTGCACTATACATGGACATCGTCTAGACTGAGGAAGAACAGCATTGAGATCCCGACAAATCGCATGAGGAACCTGATCGAACGGAAGAATCTTCAACTTCTTGAATATCAAGCGTGATACGGCGCCTGCGTAAGCAAGGTCTCGGTAGACTTCAGGCGCTCCGTCCAAAGCAGATGTGCATGCGTTCAATGCGAGTTTGCTTCTCTCGAGTCTCATCCCAGTTCTAGCAATCGTTCCAATTAGCCAAAGAATCTCTGACATTCGATAGAGAAAAATGGACGTACGTATAGCTACTAGATAAGCGCGAAGAAAGTTTGGAAGGCCATAATCGAGGTTGAAGATGTACACTACTAGTGATGTCAAACTTTTTGTAGGCAAATCGACGCACCGAGATAGATCGACTTGCACGATGAAGAGTATCAGACAGTCTACGAGATTGCCGTTCTCTTCCTTGATTACCACCTCGGTTAATTATGTCTCTGAAAATCTGAGAGAATGCGGTATCGCCCACATCGGAGCACTGCTGGCCAACAATGATCGCTGATATCAATGTCTGGAAAGCTCGATTTCTCCCCTTCATTGAGTTGATGTGCTGTGCTTTCTAAGTGTGCGCAAGCACCACCTGAAAAGATGAAACTGAAGGCACCTCAACACTACACAAGTCCACGTCAGGGCACTTACTGCTGGAGGCTTCTGAAAATTAACGACAGAATTGCAGCGAGTTGAAGTGCGCGTTAGTCTTTGATAGTCTTTGAAGCTATTGCGAGATTATCGGACGGTAAAATTCCAAGAAAGATATCCTATTTGATTGCATGACGATTAATAACAGTGTTTACATTTCCTCTAATAGATAACCCTTTTGTCAAATTCTATACAACAGAGTCCAAAATGTATGTGCCCACATTCTTCTTTACCCCCAAACCTCACTTCGTCCGCTTGTAAATTTTATCCAAGAAGCTCTTGAACACCTCGCGCTTGAGCTTGACCTGGCCGTCGGCGCCAAGACCGCCGTCTGGGATCTTCTCGATCAAGCCCATGACCTTCTCGTAGCTCTGCTGCTCGTATGCGGCGTAACGCTCACGCAGGCCGAGCTCCTCGTACAGCGCCTTAACCTTCGCTTCCTTCGCTGCGTCTTTCCGGCCGTAGCACT
Organism: Trichaptum fuscoviolaceum; assembly: GCA_910574455.1. Classification (NCBI taxonomy): domain Eukaryota; kingdom Fungi; phylum Basidiomycota; class Agaricomycetes; order Hymenochaetales; family Trichaptaceae; genus Trichaptum; species Trichaptum fuscoviolaceum. The sequence continues at coordinate 6,238,516 of CAJSYZ010000002.1, read as the reverse complement.
CGTCGAGGAGCGCGCGCTGCTCGGGCGAGGCAACCGAGAGGGCAACGTTGATGAGCCACGAGCACTTGTTGTCGACGATGTCGGTGCCGATCTTGCCAATCTGCTCCGGCGTGCCCGCCCAATCCAGGTAATCGTCCTGGACCTGGAAGTACTCGCCAAGCGGGAGGAGGATGTCCTTTGCGAGTGCGAACGCGGCGGGGTCGGTGATTCCGCACATGTGCATGGCGAGCGCGACGGGGAGGTAGAAGGAGTAGAATGCGGTCTTGTAGAGCACGATGAAGCGGTGCTTCTCGAGGCTGAACTTAGACAGGTCGACGTGGTCCTCTGGCGCGGTGATGAGGTCGACGAGCTGGCCCATCTCGGTCTGGTAGGTGGTCTCGTGGAAGAGATCGAGGAGGTCGACGTAGTAGGGCTCGGGGCGGAAGTAGGTCTTGAGGAGGTGGTAGATGGCAGCTTCGAGCATGAAGGAGTCGTTGATGGCAATGTTTCCAACGCCGGCAACGCGGTACCAGCAGGGCTGACCTCGACGGGTAATCGAACCGTCCATCATGTCGTCCGATACAAGGAAGTAAGCTTGAAGCTGCAACTAAGTTAACAACAGCAGTGATGAAATAAGAAAGACTGCGTACCAGCTCGACACCCCAGCCCAATACCGCTGCGCGCTTGTACTCCTTTTCATCTAATGGTCGACCGAGCAAGATCTCAACGGTATCCGTGACTGAGATTCCTCGGTTCAGCTTGCCACCGGGGACATTGTAGTCGAGGTTCTGCGCACAAAGTTGTCAGATACGAAGTTATTAGGCAGAGGTCAGACCACTTACGCGTTTGTACCACTCTTGAGCGTCCTTTGGCATGTTTTCACCAGCAAAGTGCTCGAGTAGCTCGTCTCGAATTGATGGGAAGACATCGACAAACTTTTGACGCTTTGCTGCGCTGGATGACGAGGAAGACATAACTTTGAAGCTGTGTATTTGACTAGTTGGACGTCTTGAGCTCCAATTTTGAGCAGACCTTGGTGAAAATTGTAAGGTGTTGTGAGAGATGGGTCGCCGATGTCGAAGGAAGAGTGAGCGCGTTGGCGAGAGCGTTGGGGAGAAGAAAAGAAAGAACGTCGTAGCAAGTTTTTGAAGTCGGACACGTTGGGGACGTGCTTAACTTTGTGTCGAGTTCAGGGTCTACTTAGGGTCCGTTCCCACAACCCTGACTTATTGTACATCCCGCTGCTCACGGCCGTACTTTGCGGCTTCCACTGCAACATAATACTTCATTTACATGTAAAGTATTATAACTATTCACATTGGTGAATTTAAGGTAATTTAATTAGGTTGAATGGTATTGACCATTTCAATTTGCCGGTCCCACGACATATTGCTTCGTCTTGTTCAAATGGTCGATGAACTCGTTGTCTACACCAAGATGCGCCTTTACGAGTTCTGGAGGTGTCAGAGCCAGCCATTGTTGCAGACTGATATCCTGAACGAGGTCTGATTTCGAGTTAGCCAAAGCGTTGCATAGGGAGATATGTTACGCACTTGAATTGAAGATTTCTAGATAGACCAAGGTCTCGTTGCCTGTGTTCTCAATATAATGGCCCCACGAAGGCGGAACGTATCCTATTGGTGGAGTTATTAAAATCCTTAAGCTAAAATTATTATACTTGATATACACGTACCGACGTCCCCAGCCTACCAATTTTGAGACCGTCAGTACGAGCGGCTTATTATACATTGACATATACGCACGCGATAATCAAATGTGTTAGCAAGAGCGCTTGATGCGAAGAGCGTGTTTCGAGCTTCGCCAGTGCTGAATGTCATAATAAATATCTGTAGAACCGATCGATGAAAGTGGAACGTACATGAAGTAGCTCCATTCGGCTTGCGTCGGATGCCACTAAATGGTACATTAGCACATAATCTTCGAAACAATCGCTATCGCAAGACTCACATGAAGCTCTCTAGTATTCGGCTCTTTATCAGCTTAGAAACCTACATATTAGATGAGGAGTCTCACCTCATCGCGCCAGGCTCAACCGTGACTTCCGCTACAACAATCTCGGACGACACCGCAAAGTTCCGCGTGTCCGCAATCTTGATTGATCCGCCGGAGAGCGGCGTCGCGGGCACCTTGGACAGATGGAATGTGAACGGCATGGGGACTGTTCCCTCGGGACTTGTGGGTGCTGTTGCATTTGGCGCGGGTGGCTCTGAGTGGGAAGACTGATGTATTAAATACTATCTTTGCGGAGATGATGTATTAGATAGGCAGTACCTGAGGGAAATATGTATAGTTCCTCGGAGGGGATGTGGTTGAATGCAGAGATGTTCGTCTGGAAATTCTTAGCGAGCACTTCCTTCGGTACGTGCGCCGTCCAATCGGTCAGTTGAAAGGTCGAGTCCTCGCTGAAGGATCCGTCGTTGAATACCTACAGATGATGCAATCATTTCTTATCATTTACTGAAAACTACGAAGAAATTAGAAGCTCACCAAGAGGAACTCGCTGCCATCTGGATCCTGGTCGGTCGCTTGAAGTGAGTGAGGGATTCCAGCGGGGAAGTACCACAGATCGCCAGGGCCCTGAAGATCGGTCGGTGATGTATTAGATTAAGGAAGATGATGTGTATACGAAGGGACTCACGACTGTATCCACAAAAACTTGACCGTCGGTGTTCACTGCGGTGACCCGAGTATATCCCTATCGAGGATGTAAGGGTTTGAAGACCATCAGATAGTATCATGCGAACGAACCTTCGTGTTGTAAGCCCACTAGAGCCAATATATTAGCGCAAGGTAGCAAATCAGATTATAGGCAGATGCGAACCTCGACAGATGTATGCCAGTGTAGCTCTCGAATCGCGCCAGCTTCAAGGCGCATTTGCACGCCAGCCCTTTCGATCAGATATGTTATTATTAGACATCCCGATAAAACAGAAGATGTGTTATACTCACATTGTCGTCGCAATCGGCATCACTTGCTCTACAAATATTTCGTGTAAACAGCTTACATCGGGAGATCATCACATTGCCTCACCATTCTGCTGCCTAGCCCAACCGCCCGTCTGAAGTCGGTTGTGACTCAGTGCCATAGGCCACTTCGCAGCTGGCCTAAAGAAATATTCAGGTATAGTCATCACCAATCAGTGGAGTTCTCGGGGAGAAGCCATTCGATCGACTTACAAGATCCCGTTGTCGGTCGTGGGAGGGGCGACGGAGTCGGGGTTCTGTTCTTCGATCTGGATATCCTCGTCGGTGAGGATGGTTGCACCGAGAGTACCGCGCTCCGCTTCAACGGTTGCATTCGTGTCTTGAGACCACTCTGGGAAGTTGGGGTCATCACTGGCCGGTGGGACTGTCTGTGCTTCGGATGGTGCGCTGGACGTGGACGAGCTTTGAGCGCTGACGAGTAGTGAAGACGTAGACGAGGCGTCTAACGCTGCTGGAGCTGCGAGTGCCATGGAGATAGCAACAAAGACGCAGAGGAGAGTAGCCTTAAACATCTTGAATCGACGGAGTGTGCGGTTTACAGAATGCAAACGAGTCTGACAGGACAAGAAGAAAGCCTTACTAGGTGTATTATATAGGGAAAGACTGCTTTAAGCAACAGATCCATGGTATAATGATGAATCGGGCTATCACTGCTTCGAGTTGTGTAATTCGGAGTATGTAGGGACCATGTAATCCACAGTTGGGCTGAATAGAGGTAGCAAGTGTCGCTGAACGCATCCCATTTGCTGAGGGAGAACCAAGTCATGTTCCCCGTAAAGCAGAGTTCTTACAATGAAGCCGACCGGTGCCTGACGAGGAGATAGACCCGACTTCTGCCGCGAAGATTGTTGCATTAGCTTCGCCACCATCAGAGGGTGTTCCGAAATTCTACACGATTGAGGACGGGATTAAGTCAGTATGAGATGTCGCTCTCCATTATATTTACCAGAAGTGACAACACTTACTAGATAGAACAACAGCATCCGGGTCCAGCGGGCCTGTATTGTCCTACTAACTTGCTAGTAGCGGGCATTATCGGCGGCGGCAATGGAGGCTGCTAGTCGAGCAATATGATAGTTTAATAAATGCTTTACGGAGAACTCGAAAACGCACTAGTCTCCTAAAGCGCCCTAGGAAAAATTGATCCATTCAATATTCAGTGCTGCAAAATGAGTGCGCTGTAGATAGACGTCAAGGGGACAGAAATAGATAATTGTTCTAAATTAGACCGTGTTCTATTTTTGTGACAAGTTAAAGGATTAAAATAGACAAAACTCACGCGAAAGACGGAGGACTGTACATTCATTGTGGGCCCGTATGGACCCGTGAAGGTATTGGACACCATTAGGCCATAACACGTAGAGCAGAAATCGGATAATTCTACTTATCCATAGAAGGGAAGTAGTGACGCTTTTGGATCAGAAAACTCCGATTGACCCGTTTCTGCGAGAGTCCGCGCAGTAAATCAGGGGTGGCCACCTGAGAACAGAACAGTGGGGTGACCGTATACAGGTTTCCCGGTAAAGGCGCACACCAGTTCAGCTTCTGATGTATAACGTGCGTTGATCTTCCGTAACGTAATTGGTTGTCGACAACTTCCATCCGGATTCTGCCTAAGAGGAGCGACCAACGAGATCACGTTGCGAAATAGGCCGTCTCCGAGCTAGTCGCCAGAGATGATGCACGAGATGGCCGAGCAAATTGAAGACTGTAAGAAGTGAATAAGGAGCAGGGCGCTATACTCATGTTCGTAGTTCAGTAATGGAAGTTCCAGGAACATATATATATCATGATCATCCACGGCTTCAATTGTGAAGGAGCGCAAGCCGGAAAGACGAGCTTTCCTGGCGATCGTGAGGGTTTGAGAGGAGTCGGAGAAGATGCTGTAACATGTTATTGACTCGCGAAAGTGGAAGTTCCTGCATTTCTGTGGTTTCGGCCAGTCCGCAGTCGTCGCAAACGAAGTGCTCCTTGTCTTGTCTATCAATTGTCGAGTAACTTCGTGTCTGTAAGGCATTCAGCAATGGCTGGTGGCAGGAGCGAGCCAGCAGTAGATATAATGCATCATTAGAGCGATTAAGAGCCGCTGTGTTTGGCGAAGGAGACATGGCTGTGGAATCAGTGAATTACGAAAGCCTATGCCCGAGGTACAGAGATTGAATATTCTGCAACCTGACTCCAGAACGAAGGGATCGAGTGTATAATGGCATCATGAAGGTGCGAATGGCGATTCAATAAAGAGCGCCAGCGCCAAAAGGGAAAGAGCAGTACCGGGATAGACGGATGAATAGTAGGCGTAGGATGCCCCGAGCATCCTCTTCATCGAGGTTTTCCGGAAGAAGGAAGTCTTCATGGATAAACATCCAAGAGCTCTGAGAACTGAATACGGAGACCGGAACGACCAGCACCGGAAGGTCAACTTCATGAGCTAAGACGAGTTGCTCATCCCAAAGGATTTCCGCAAGAATGGCAGCTCACGATCGCGATCCTTCAAAGGCCCGAACCCTCGCATTTGAGTCCCTTCACGGAACCGGAGGTGTCTTCCAGTGTATAGGGGCACATGACACCCCTCGAGACCCCTCGAGCGTAAGAGTACGCGTGTTGCCAGATTTACATTTGCCCGCCCTCCACTTGCATGACTCGCGCAGATGTTCCGCCCGAATGCCAAGTGAGACATTGCGCACCCATCCTTATGACTTTGCTTCGGGTGAATCGAGGGTAATGAGCTATGTAATGCATAGCAATTTTGTTCTTCGCGCCTTTTTGCCTTGTTATGCATTCTGCTGGTCTATTTGACAACGCGATTTCAATGTTCTAAATTTTACATGGTGTTACATACCACGAGATTTCCATGCTGGTCTATCCAATATCCAACAAGAATACCGTCTTTTTGACATCCTTTCACTGAGTTGCCGGACCTCTTGCCTCCACCAAAACCTCCCGCAAGCGCTTGAGCGCCTCGTCCACCGTGTCTGGCTCGAGCAAACTGAAAGATGCTCGGACATACGCCGTGCGCTTGCCGTCGGGCATGAACGACGTGCCAGGCAACGCCAGCACGCCATTTTTGAACGCCTTATTGCGAATGATCTCCTCTGAGTCCTGAGCATCGCCCGCGAGCTTGAGGCGGAACCAGAAGAACATCCCGGACTCGGGCGCGACCCAGTCGACGAGCCCGTCGAGGTGCCGCCGCATCGCGGCCTCGAAGACATCGCGCCGCTGGCGGTAGAAGGCAGAGACCGCTTCGGTGTGCCGCCAGAAGCCGTCGTAGCCCCAGGCGTCGAGGATCGCAAGCGTGATGACCTGGGTGAACGTCGAGACTTGCAGGTTTGCCGTGCCGGTCTGCAGGAAAGTGGGTGAGGCGATACAATGAAGAAGTGATGGATAGTGACTTACGTGTAGGTCCATGGCGTCGAGTAAAGGAGCAGGGCCTGTTGCGAAGCCAATGCGCATCCCAGCGGATAAGATTTTCGACACACTGTCGAACCTCAGCACGCGGCCCACCTCCGGCAGCTCCAGCTCCAGCGCGAAGTAGGACTTGGGCCGTGGTTGAGGGCCGTAGTAGAGATAGTAGTAAGGGTCGTCTGCAAAGATTGTTTTAAGTCAAATGAATGTGAGACATTGAGCAGCCCAAACGTACCTTCCAGAATGATAAAGTTGTACTTGACCGACAAAGCGAGTACCTCGCGCCGCCTGTCTTCTGTCGCGGTCATTCCAGTGGGATTGCAGCCGTACTGTGAGACAAGACATTTGTCAATGCACTCTCCATAATATGCGCGGAACGTACGGGAACAGTATACAACGCCTTCGGCAGTGGCTTCGACGACGGCCAGTTTTCCAGTATCTCTCGTAAGGAAGACGACAGAATGCCTTTAGCATCAGTGTCAACAGCTAGATTGAAGTATTTTAGACCAACATATTTTGATCTGAGGAGCACAGCAGGACGTACGGATGATATCTGCGTTCAGCTCGTCCAGCATTGGGAGCACACCACTTCAGACACTTGTTAGCCACACGAATGTCAGCAATTAACAGCCAACGTACGCATACGCCGGCGACTCGACCAATATTGAATCTCCAGGTGTTATTAATGCATGGAAGGCCTGGCATATGTCAGTCCTTCAGCCTCACATTAAGCCACACAGCACTCACCTTGTACAACGAGTCCTGCGAGCCCGAACCCATCGAAATCCTCCAGCCCTCTCCCTCCCCACGCCCATGCGAATACTTCTGCAGCCCCTTCAGCCAGCTCACAAGCGGTGCATATCCCGCCGTCGGCCCATACTGCAGCCCATCCGCCAGCGCCCCGCTGTCAATCGTAATCGGCGTGCTCGCTGTACCAGGTGCGTCTGCCGCCGAGCGGATGGCAATCTGCAGGTCGGTGATGGGGAACGAGGTCGGGTTAGGCTTGCCTGCGAGGAGCGAGATGACACCGGGTGTTTGCTCAAGTGGGAACAGGCCCCGGACTGCAGGAGGTTTTAGAACTCGAAGCATGCTTCTGTTGCTAAAGAACTCACTAGGACTAGGCTTCCGCCTTTTTGACTGCTCGGAGAAGAACTGGGCATAGTACTCGGTCGGTAAGTGCTTCACTTGTGAAGACTTTTCGCTCGCAGATGGTTGCGGCTCTAAAGCGACGGGCAGGCCGTCTGAGTGCGTGGTCTACGTATGGGCGTCAGATTTACCTCCATTTGCTAACTTAGCGTACCGAATAACTCACCTGAGACTTTCCGTCAAAAGGCACTGCAGCACCATTCGTTGCAGACGTTTCACCAGTGTTCATGGTCATTGTAGAAAAGAGCTTGAAGGGGTGTGGGTTTGGGATGACTCGAGTCCACGCAAGGCGCGTAATATAGCGACTAAATATTTTGCAGCTCATAGGTCCCGACCGATAACCCGTTCAATTATCCGCCTATTCATTACAGAGGTGTAATTAAAGGTGCACATACTTCAACCATTGGCAAGTACAGTCAAGGAAAAATAGGTTGGCGGATAAGATCCGTAGTAGATTGAAGTCTCATTTGCAGACTTATAAACCACTGACAGTCGTTTGTGCCGCTTAAAGTTGGTGTAACGACTGGCCTGACTCAACAGGAAATGGAACTTGAGTCACACAAAACTCCCCTATTTCCCTAATACTGTCACGTGACCACCAACGGATCGCACCCATCAACGGATCGACGAAGCTCTACAGACCTCAAAACTGCATGAAACCCCTCCATTCTTTCTTGAAGATGCGTTATATTAGTCCTAGAATACATTTAGATAGCTTTCAAGTCAGTTTATGTCATGTCATAGCACGAATTTCGGAAATACATAGCTGTTTTGCATGCAATTACCAAATTTGGTTTCATCCTTCCCGTTCCCTTCGTTTGCATGCTCTTTTGCTCAGCTTTGACTAGGACAATCTGTGTCATTCTTTCACATCATTCACTGCAGCTACTATAAGTACAGACTAATGGCCATAGAAAAATGTATTGACTTCGTTAATTATTAGTAACTGTGCATATATGCAACATATTTCCATACTTTGTAAGTTCAGTCCTTTGGTTTGAAGTTGACTTATTTTAAATCGAGTGGGTATAAAATTGCGAAACAAATCATATACTCCACATAAAGCACCTATTGAGCTTCGGTTATGAATTTATCACGATTTTACAGCCTATGTGTATGTGGTAAAATAGCATATATGCTTCTCATATTGAAAATGTAGTGCACATACAAAATATCATTTATCTCAGTTCAGGAATGTGGAGCACAGAGGATAATCATAAATATCTACTACAAGCACTCTTGTAAGCTAGTTAAAGCTTGAATCATGAGATTTGGTGAAGAACTGATCTCCGAATGGCAAACTTTTTCTTGAGCCATGATATTCCGGTCCTACGGACTAAGAAACAAACAACCACAAACAAGCATCAAGCAATTTTTTTATGCTACCAACACGAATTTCTTGAATCGAATCTGCCTCTAAACTTTATATCCGTCAGCTAACAGATCTTTGTAGTGTTATTGACGCATCATTTTGATGAACAGATATACAGAAATCATTCAGAAGTCAGAAGAAAGTTAGCTGATTATATATTCCCACGCCGATCCGTTGTGGGTATTTTAGTGAATCATGACCTTTGGGATATAGATATTCTGTAGAAGACATTATACTACTGCTAAAATTCCCATAATTTGTGATTCTATTATTTGCAAGGTATATCACACGAATATGAAGTTAAGCTGGCTGAAACTAGATTATTAGAATTGCTGCGAGCTAAACATGTATTTTCGATCCGAATCTGGTCATGTGACAGTACGTACATAGTAAGAGACAAATTGAGTGTGAAGTCCCACGTAAATTATTCCGGTCATGACGCGCACGATGTTCGGTTGTATTCATGTAGTAAAATCAACATCTATTACTCTATACCATTAAGTTATCCATCAGGAGAGTGTATTCAAGGATCAAGATGTAGCACAAACTACTTACAATCTGCTATCTTCAAGTAATTCGTGCAAGAAACAGAAAGAAAAAGAATGACCTGGACTCGGGAAGCCACCGGCTTGAACTTGAGAAACCCATTAAAATTTGATGGCCAGTCCAAACTCCAATATACTGATCAGGTAAATAATGACTCATCGGTCACAATAAGGTAACTGACCTTCTTCTATCTGAGTGGTACCAGTCGTTTCATTCTCATTTCACAAACGACTGGTTTAAAATCTAATAACCACCCTCCTTAGTCGCTATGTCTCTCCCAGCCTGTCGATTTATTCACGATGACTGTCTTTCGAGTCTATTGCAATTGGAAGGGTATAACTGTTAATATAATGTACGCCTACGAATAATGTACTTGGTTTTGTCCCCAGCAGAACAGGTACGTGATGAGAAGAAAAGAGTGTGTCAGCCGCACCACAAGGGATGAAATACGAGAAAGTTCGGCAGAAAGGTCCTCAACGGGCAGTCAGGCAATGAGAAACCAACGGGATAAGAATGAAGACAATGAAAACAAGTCCATGGCACGGTCCAAAACTCTTTATGCGTACATCACAACTTCTTCCCATAATCATCCGAGATTGTCCCACCCAGCGACGCATACTGCGCATGGTAGCCTCCACCACCGCCGGGAGGGGCTGCGTACCCTGGCGCTGGTGGCGGCGTCCCTGAAGAAGGCGCGTAGCCAAGCGAAGGCACGCTGTCGAGCTGCAGGTTCGATCGCGACCGCAGGAGAAGGTCAGATGCCACGTCTGCGCCATACTGCTCCGCCAATTGACTTCAAACGAGAAAACATTAGGGTGGCTAAAGACGAGCAGCAAGAAACAAACTCACTTTGCGTAATTGTCCATGATAACCGCCATGCTGTTCATGCTCAGTCGATACGCCTTCGGCATCATACCCTTCCCGAAGCGATACGTGACGTGGTTCGAGCACAAAAGCGCAGCGAAGATGCTCGCAATGTGCACAGGGACGATCGAAAACGCGACGATGTACCAGCGCTCGAGCACCGTCTTCTCGAACTTGAGGTAGTCGTTCTTGCAGCCAGGCAGGATGCTGCGCGCATAGCAGGTCTGACTGGCCGTGGCCTCGACGAAAGGTGAGAAGTAGCCGCAGCAGTTGAGCTGGTTCTGGATGCGCAGGCGACCGGTGAGCCCGAGCATGCGCGACCACTGGGCGTTGACCTTGCCCTCCAAGTTGAACGTGCGGCGCTTGTACGTGAGGTAGCCAGGGGCGGCAATCATGGCGAGCATGACCCAGAGCAGAACGTTGTAGACGGCGAGGAAGCCACGGTTGTTGAGGAAGATGCCGGCCCAGCCGAGGAGGGAGGTGACGACACCGACTGAGGCGGCGAGGGTGGAGACGATGAGCTCGGTGCGGTTGCCGACACGGACGACGTCGGCGTGCTTCCAGACGTTGAACCAGGTGAGAAGAACGAAGATGAGAGTGATGAGCGAGTACATCGAGACCTATTTGTCGATCAATGAGATGAGCCAATTGGAAGAAAAGTGATAACGCACCACTAGGTTGAAAAAGAATAGAATCCACTTGAATTTGTTCCATCTCAGCTTAGGCTTGTGGCCCTTCGCACCGAAGATGGTCGCGCGAACGTTCGAGACGTCGACGCCGTCGTAGTCGTCGTCGTTCTCACCGGGCATCCGCGCCTCCCCGCTGCGAAACGCTTCTCGTCCTCCGCCCTGTTTGGGGACCATCATGCCCTTGCCACCCTTGCCACCCTTGCGTTTGTAGATGCCACTGCCGCTGCCTGGACTGACGGGGCGGGAGAACTTTTGTGGCAGATAGTTGACCGAAAGCGAGTTGGTCATGCCCTTGGTGTCGCCGTCGCCGCCGATGGTGTTGGATGGGGTGAGCGAGCGAAAGGAGCCCTTTGGTGAACCAGGTGGCTGAGCGAGCCCAGCGAAGGGCGCATTTGGTGGTTCGAGAGACATGCTCTGGTCATTGTCTGCTAGGATGTGTCGCTGTGAGGAAGCGAGCGAGTTTGTGTGCGACATGTTCGACGATGCACGACGATGGCTGCTTCAACAACAGTCAGCTGTGCACGTTGACGAACGAATGACGGTGATGGTTAATGGACAATAGTTGGAGGAAAAGAAAGGTGGTGTCGAAGGGAGGAATGTCAAGAAAAAAATGATACTCCGCAGCCAAGGCGTGACAGCCGGTGACATGCAAAGGCCGCCGACCGCCTTCCCCCGCCCAAAACATCTTTTACCCAAAACATCTTTTACCCAACGCAAGGAAGCGATTGACAAACCGCCAACGCTTGTGTGAGCAGCCCAAGCCTAATGATGTCCTACTACTGTCCACGCCCATCTGCCTTTCCACCGTGCCACTCGACTGTCCAACAAGAAAGCAAAAAGAGACTCACGGGATATGGTCCATCTGTACACGCAATCGCGCCCGTTGTCGTCGTTGTCGTCGCCGTCGTCAAAGGAGTGTTGGGGAAGTTGGCAAGGAGTGCGAGACGGTGTCGAGTGTGAAACGAAGACGGTGTGTGAGGTGATTTGTGGTGAAATGAGCGTAGGGAGGGTCAGGGCCGGTCAGTTTTTTCTCGTTGCAACCCATTTACCTAATAGGCCAACGGAGAACTTACCGGGCGCGCGGAGGCGAAGAGCGCGTCGGCGGCAGGCGCGTGTCCGTGGCTGCTGTCCGACTTGCTTTCGAGGTATGTCGACCACACACGCTGCATCGACGACGGCGGGGACGGCGGGAACGGCGGGAGCGCAGATCGTGGACGCGGAGGAAGAGGTCAACGACGACGACGACAACGACTCTCAGCTGATTGACCTCCGGTATGCCCTTATTCGGGCTTAGTCCATACCGTGCCGAGCCTCGGCATTCCACATATGGGCATCTTTTTCTTATCTGAGTTTAATTCAATTCATCCAGTCCCTCGCGTCCGAGTTGCTTGTCCTCCTTCTCCAACCATTGCGCTCTATCTGCGCAACACTTTCCTTGAGCTCATTAATGTGACTACATGATATTATCACCTTGATCCAATTCAACCTATACTTCGTTCAAAGGTAGCTATGGCGGCTTAGACTCGAAATAACCAAATCAACCTTCTGACAACAAAAAACTATCCAAACAGCATGGACATCATTTTTTATTAACCACCTATAGAATAGCTTCTTTTGCTTCGCTTCTTCAGCTACGCCTAGACTCTTGAGACTTCAAACACATAGCTTGCTGTGTGTCATGGAATGTGCCAAGGGCTAAAAGCCTTGTTCAAAGGTCTCGTCCACTTCGATTTACTATCATCGACTACTAGGCTCGAGAACCTCTTTACGTTCCGACTCTGGTACATCACGATCGTGGGGGAAAACGTAGCTCTCACGCATTGTACACATTTATTTTGCACTAAGCCGTACTTTCTCACTGAAATTCGTTCATTAGTCCGCCGACAATCGGGACGTCTTGCACGTACATGGACTATTGAACGTCACCGACGAGTTAGCTTGCGTACAGCTCGGCCATCTAAGGCTCTTCAGTAAGTGCTACAACCAATTGCAATGTGTCCTTTAATCAACTTATGCGTCAGCATCCTGTAGTTCCGAACGAGCGGTGTTACGGTATACGCAATTCCGGTGCTCTTTGACCTCAATGAAGAAAAAATCTTGGGCTTTCCATACAAAGCTATCTGCGATCGTGGCCGATCAGCTGTGCATTGAGGGGATCGGAGACGGGGAGAGGATTGAGCCCGTCTATTATCTTGAGACACAATTGATCGTGGTGCGCGTCTGTTCACTCTACTCATCATTCTTGAATCTTCACTCAGCCAACTCCCAGTTTTGACGTCTCCTTTATTGTTCCCATTGCTCTATGATGCAACAACGCAAGAGTCTGTTTAAAGACAAACATACGGGCGTGGATACCGCGACCTGCGTCTACGAATGAGTGGAAGAACACAACATCAAGAAACGCGTCTTCCGTTCCGCACCACCATGAACATGGTGCAGGCCTTTCGTATCACCTAGGCGAGCAGCACACTCCCGAAAACTTCATCTGTTCCTTCTTTGGACGCTATCGACTCAGGAATTTGGAGAAGAGTTCACTCTGCATTGGACACGTAGCTCTCTTATTGTTGGAAACCACAAAGTAAGACGAGTCTTTGAGACTAAATGAGAACCTAGAAATCTCGTATCTACCAATAGCTAATATCGTTTCTCTTCCAGTCAGTCATCAAGGAGATCTTCGAGAACCTCACCACTGGGTCTTCGCTGAGGGATAGCAAGAGAACGACAATATCTACGGTTCGCTTACATCGCAGAGTGCCTGACGCTCTTCGTCGCGCCCCTCTATCTCCATCTCACTCCGCCCATCAGCATCTCTACAGCGATTACAGATTCGGCCACGAAGAGCTTGCCATCGTCGCACACGGAGACATTTTACTTCGATAGTGGCCTTCCAAACCTGCTTCACCCTTATCTGGTAGCTCTACGTAGGCCAAATTCTGTTTATGTCAGAGAATTTCTGGCTAATACTGTTGCTCTCAGGAGTCAGGATGCAGAAGCACACTTTTTGTGGTCGCTCACAGCAATTGAGACACTCGCTTGGATTGATGAGATCAGGGAAGCATTCTCGCCTTCACCTTAGGCTCATTCGGCTATCACGCCCATTTGGACGAAACACCTGAAGTCTACCGTGGCGTTGCATCCACATACGCCGTAGGATGCGCAATCCTCAATCAATTAGGAGCTCTACCGTTCGGTCAGGCTCTTTATGTGGTCGGACGGACTTTTGCAGTTGAAGTACGATCTCCCGGAGAACAAAGTAGCATTCAGCGCTGTCTTCCACCTTTTCCACCACGAACCCAGCGCACGAGCCAAGCACCGATAGGTCAGGCTTGCGATATCCTCCTCTTAGCTCGCTCACGTTCTTAATTCGCCCTGATATTACTTAGCTGCGATGTAAAGTTAGAAAGGCCTTAATGCGTCATGCGCCTGCTCCGCCAAGAGTCCCGGGTAACTTTCAGAATAGTCCACGAATTTGCGACTTCCGGTGTGTGCAATAGTCTCCTTTCCCTTCCGTTCATGGTCTAATACATCTGAATTTATTCTGGGTATCATATTACAGCTGTTGCTCAAGACGTCTACGACAGCAGTACACATCCGTTTATCCAGGAGTCAAAACTCTAAGCTGGTCCTCTTCATCTCTCATTCCAGAACCTGCGAGCCCGGCGTACCTATTTAAGCGGGTGAGCCGCCGGAATGAACGAAGAAATAAGATTGGTCACAAGAGCAGACCACCTGCCTCTGACGCATGGGATTCTTTTTCTTCTCACTATGCGGGGCGGAGAACCACTTTCCTGTTCGACCTTGTTGGACGACTGCAAACCTTCCATGCGTGATCCAGGTCAGCGGCTTCGGCGGTCCGACGCACAACTACGATTAACTTAGACATTGCGTCTTTTGTCAACCGTCATCGTCCCCGTCCTTCCGTATGGACCGACTTGGAGTCACTCATATTACTGCTTCCTTATACTTCGCTCAAGTGACCGCGAATACAAGGGCACGATCTCCCATAGAAATACTTCCGATCCTTAAGCGTACTTAAACCGAGTACCATCCACAATGAGATCAAGCTGCACCGAGGACGTAGTCTACGCTCTTAACGTCATGCAACTCCTGTTGTGCACTGTGCTTGCTATACTCTGGACACTGACATCCGCACTCCAGTTCCGTGGCGCGGACTTCTCTTCCCTCCTTGTAGTCGAAGAGCAAGGCATACAATTCACAGATGGTGGTGTTCCGAAGCCGTTCGAAACGATCCTTGCTTCCCATGGTGCGAATATCGCGCGCATCCGCGCCTGGACGGCCGGAAACTACACGTTAGAGAAGGGACTGCAGCTCGCGAAGAGGGCTAAGAAGGCGGGAATGGCTTTGCTCATTGATTTGCACTACAGTGATACATGTATGCCGTTCTTCCTTTGATTCTGTTCATTTTCTAATAGTATTATCGACAGGGGCTGATCCCGGTCATCAGGCTATCCCTGCGAGCTGGCCAACAGACCTTGCCGGACTCAACACCCAGATCTACACATACACGAAGGAGCTTGTTACATCATTTGCCTCTCTTGGCACGCCTATCGATTTCATTGAACTTGGCAACGAGATCAACGACGGCCTGCTCTGGCCCGTCGGGCGCATCTCCATCAATGGATTCCAACCAGCTTCAGAACTACTTCATTCTGCTGCCTCGGGTGTACGTGTAGCATCGAAAACCACAAAGACGGTTATTCATATTGCAAATGGATGGGATTCGAGCGGCGTCAATTTCTTCTACGATGGTATCTTTGTGGCAGGCGCGCTCAGCACGAGCGATGTCGATGTCCAAGGCTTCTCATTTTACCCCTTCTATGGAACCAATGCAACGCTGGATAACTTGAAGAGCACATTGACTGGAATGATCAATACCTTTAACAAAGTGAGTTCCAAGTTTTATGCCACCGACAAAGATAACACTGACAAATTATCAGCCCATTATGGTTGTTGAGACTGACTGGCCCGCAGCTTGCCCCTCCTCCGTAGCTCTCAGCGAGCCTTCTATCCCGGTGTCAGTCTCAGGGCAGTCCATATGGGTAAAGGACAAAGAGCACGTCCTTTCTGAACTTCCCAAAGGTCGTGGAATAGGCATCTCGTATTGGGAGCCTGGCTGGGTTGGAAGCGCAAGTCTCGGCTCGTCTTGCACTGTAAGTATACTTCAATGCTCTAAAACTTGCATGCATGTTAACACTTCATAGGACGCTTTGCTTGTAAACAGCGATGGAAGCACAAGGCCGTCAATTGCCATCTTTGCTTCATGAAGCGCGCCCTTTAATTTGATAAGATGGAAAAAAAATCCAAGCACTTGATTCCTGCAAGATAAACAAGGCATTTTCGTATATAGTACGAACAAGCTTTCAAATGTAATTATCACTGTATGTGCTTTCTTAACGATTTCTGCCGATCTCAGACCATTTTCCTGTACTAGGACGTGAGAGAACTATCAAGCTAGCTCACTCAAAATCACATAATCGTTAAGTCTCGCCTCTTTTGCGCAAGATTTTTACTCTTCCGTAAACGGCATCAACGCGGCGAAGGACCTTCGACCGAACGCATGAAAAGCTAATATCATGATTCATGAAGTGGCGGCCTCATCCAAAGTTCCGAGAACCCACCCGGGAAGATTTGGTTAGGAGACTCTGACTCCGACTACACTCAACTAATAAAATGGACAGCAGACGTCATGGAATGCAGCTTTAGCAAAGTCTCGAGATTACTCGCCTGAGTCAGAGTCAACACTGGAGCACACAAAGTTAAAGGACAGAAACAGCTACTAGTACCTCCGGAACTTCTGAAACCGGATCATAAACTTGGGTATCTCAACTGCGCACGGGACTCTCACGTGCAACGAAGTGAGTAGCTATCGCATATTCCTATACTATATGGGCCTTATGTGTCGTTAAGGTCATTGCTTTAAAGCTGAGCAGATGTATCTGTAACGGTTCCGTTGGATTTGCTTCATCATACCCAATGCCCGTCAACCCGGAGGCAAATCCCATTGACGAGATGCAAGAGTTAGAGGTAAACCCTAATGTACTGTTCACTTTCGGAAGCGTCTTATGCTCTTTCCAGGTTTCGCTCACACCTCCTACACCCATGAAGACGAGCACGACCGCGAAGCACTTACCCGCTGAGTACTACGACACATTTCTGACCGAGAAGGCAAAAACTCGACTGCCAAGTGCCAGTGCGTTCCGCGTTTCCCCTTCGTCACTTCTTCGCTACTCATTCTCTCAAACCATTTAGTCCGGGAAATCCTTCCGCTCGAACAAACACCCGGAATTATCTCCTTCCTCTCTGGGAAGCCCAATCCCGTGTCATTCCCCATCACCGCTGTCCATCTCACCATCCGCAATGCCGCAGACCCCATTGACGCACCAGAGACGCCACTTACCCTCGAGAAAGATGTGCTCGCAGAAGGGCTGCAGTATGGCCACACCATGGGCTACAGGCCGCTATTGGACTGGCTCGCGGGATTTCAGACGTACTTTCATGGACGATCACAGGGAGAGGGATGGAGGATATCCATGGGCTCTGGGGCGCAGGATCTACTGTATAAAGTGAGCGGGAGTAGTATTCGAGAGCGGCTTTAACCAAATTCTTTCAATTATACAGGTGTTCAATGCAGTCCTTGCGGAAGGTGACTCGATCTTAGTCGAAACCCCAGTATACACGTATATTCATCTATGGTCTTTCTATTTGCAACCACTGTTGGTAACATATCTCGTTGCAGCGGTATTCTTCCTATACTGCGTTATATTGGTGCAAACATCATCCGTTCGTTTTCATCCTCGTTGTCTCAAGAAGGCATATATTGACTCCTTCTTTATCAGCTGTCGAAGCGGACGAAGATGGTCTTAAGCCGTCCTCCTTGAAAGACCTACTTGAGAAATGGCCTGCCTCTAAACCGCACCCCAGATTCTTGTACCATGTTCCTGTAAGTCCCTCGAGTCCTCGTACAGAATGATGAATCTGAGATCCCGTGCCTTGCACAGTACGGAAGTAACCCCACTGGGGTGACAACCACAGAGGCCCGGCGTCGGGATATACTCGCTCTTGCAGTCCAGCACAATTTCCTCATACTAGAAGGTAGGTACGCATTCTGCATATCCAACTCCTCAAAAAGCACTAACGTTAGTATTTATAGATGACCCGTATTATTTCCTCTACTATGGCACTCGACCGCGCCCGAGGTCATATTTCTCATTAGAGCTCGAACAGCAGGAGGTAGGACGGGTAATCCGGCTTGACAGCTTTTCGAAAGTCTTCTCTTCCGGTATGCGCATTGGCTTCATATCTGGCCCTGAACCTCTGCTGGACGCGATAGACAAGCACGTACGTTAAGCAAACGACTTCATCGATCCCGCTTCCTTAGCTAACTTCGTGTCGTAGACAGCATCCGCTAACGAGCAAGTCTCAACCTTCACACAAGCCATTACATACACTGTGCTCAAAACATGGGGATATGATCAATTCTGGAAGCACACGGTAGCCATATCCCAATTCTACCGAAAGCGCCGGGATATGTTCTGGGAAGCCTTAAATCGGAACCTCAATGGCCTTGTAGATTGCTCACCCCCCGACGCAGGCATGTTCTTTTGGTAAAATTTACACCCTTTTGCATTCTTTGTTAACGCATAGTTTCTGACGACACGGACACTGAATAGGTTCCGCTTGAAGCTCAAAGACGGTGCTAACGATTCCGAGGCCATAATCCGCAACAATGCATTCAAGAACGGTGTCCTCGCACTACCCGGCACATCTTTCATGCCGGACGGCAGCAAAACAGCGTATGTCCGCGCATCATTTAGTCTTTTGGAACCGGAAGTCGTGGAGGAGGCCTTGAAGCGGCTCAGAAAGGTCATTTTGGAGGTACGGGGCGAACAAGAACAACAACAATTAGAGACCATAGCCGATAGTTAATACGAACCTTCACATTATGCTCCTTAGCAGCTCCTTTCAGTCATTTGTTCGAACGCAATATGTTTATAACATTCTGGAAAACAGGATGTTTCAAGTATTGAAAACGTACTTTGCGCCAGCTAATGTACTAAATTCCCGGGAGCTTGGGAATTTCCATGAAATGGGACAGACAGCAACGTAGTGTTTCTTTATGAGCCTTACACGCTGCCGTGATATTGGAATAGCTCCACTGCCCTCAGATTACACTTCTTGGTCTGTAGCAGCGCTACGGATGTGTCTATTTTATAGCAATAGCTGCATACAAATACATGTAGTGACAGTACAACATTCGAACACAGAGGCAGTCATAATTCTACAACTTGAATGGATTGTAGTTCAGCAAAAGTGAAACTGATCAGTATAGTGGATGAACAGCTTGAAACCAGACCGATACCAGATTGCACTGCTGTACTCTTCCACATTCAATTCATTTGTCTCGTCCGCAAATTTGCCAAGGAGACCATCATCTGGATTGTCATGTCCCGCCCGTCCCCTCATGCGTCCATCCTGAACGAGGTTGGTGGATTTATCTGAGAATTTCCCCTATCATGCCCAATGTGATTCTATACATCTGACATTGACGGATTCCTGCGCATGTTCATAGACTAGGTAGAACTTCCTCGATTGCTCGCAGATATTTCGAATTGGATTTATCAATGGTTTGGGGCGCGGACATCAATAACTTCCGTTTGTGTGGGAGAAGGTAGCGTGTGTTCGCCAACCGTAAAGCATTGAAAGCAATTAATTTGCATTGCACCAGAACGAGGAACAAAATAAAGCGCAAGTCTGCGCCTAGGATAAAGTTATCAATCAAAGTAGTGAATAATCACCGATTTGCCACGTCGATACCATAAGGCACCGCTGAATTCCTCCACATTCAGCCTAACCAGGTCATCCTCGTCGTCCTTAGTGAACAGATTGCCTGACAACCTCGAATGCACTGCTTTCTGTCCCAAAACAGCAGCTGGCTCGACGACGCCCAGAAGATCGTGCATGTTGATAGCGCAGACGACCGAGGTGATCGTCGACTCCTCGAGGAAGTATGATGCTTTTGAGTTTCCCCCTCGTGCGGGTGCTTTGAACTTGACAAAAGATCCAATGGCGCGGCCTGTTCTGGAGGCAGATGTTAAATGGATGGTCTCCGAGAAGTCTTCGTCGAAGGAATATAGTGGAGATTGCTTCTGGCACGTGAGCAAAAACCTGCTCGCACTCCCCAAGCCTTCCGCTTCTTCAGTCACGCGATACGCAGAAGCAGTCGTAGATGAGAAATCGAGTTGAAAGAGCACGTAGTAGATCTCGGGTCCGAAGAAAAGTCGCACGGAGTGTTACGACCGTCGGGAATCGTAGCGGGAAACAGTTTCGGGAACTGGATTCGCGACCGGGAACGAGCGTGGGAATTCGGGCAGGGGAATGCGCAGGACTCTATCCAAGCGCGTTGCGGGATTCTGAAGGCCAGCAAGGACTCTTCACTGCTTTGAACGTCAAGTAAGCGGATCCCTAAGGAAGCACTCCACAAGTAAGTATTGCGCAACTAACTACACAGGAGAAAAGAGAGAGATCGCACCTAAGGAAGCACTCCACAAGAGGTCAAAAGTGGGGTGCTCCTTACGATGCCTACAGCTATTTATCTACTTCGTAAAGACTGTATAGTTAATCTACGCTAAGTGTCCTTGCGCAATGCGCACCTATCTACTACAAACGATACATGCTACGACCGCAATGCTAGGCATGTCCATCCCGTCTCTCCAGATGGCTATGGCATGTCCGTGGACGTCAGCGTCCGGTCCGGGGCCGCGACTAGCCAGACTAGGTATGCCAGACTGTTGCAGGTCGTCACCTTGATGTTACAACCTGGGGGGAACCTGGGGGCCGGGGCGCGTTAGCGGCTTCCGGGGCAAGGCCTGGGAGAGCGCGCGGCAGCGGAGAAGGCGTAGGGAACTGTTAAGGACACTACAACGCCAACGGAGTCGCGCGGGAAGCGGGGCTACGGGGGCGAGACGCAAGGGGGCTCGAGGCGAGGACGGGACGGAGTCAGAGTCGAGGCGGGGAAGGCAGAGTCGAGGCGCGGGGAGACAGAGTCGAGACGCGGGGAAATGCGCGGACCGGGAATCGCAGAGCGGGATTCTTGCGGGAATCTCAGGGCGGGATTCGTTCGGGAATCTCAGACCGGGATTCGTGCGGGAATCGCAGAGCGGGGTTCGTCGGGATTCGTGCGGGAATCTCAGAGCGGGATTTTGGCGGGAATCTGTTACGCATCAAGCTGCTTACCCTTGTTTACACATTGTTTATGTTCCCCCTCATCTTTCTTTCTCACCCTTTCTACCTGCATGTGCGTACACACATTGCATCATTCTTTCATCATCGACTCCACACTCCGATGGCTCCACACGCTCCACCTTCACTCCGAGAGCCCCAGGACCTTCCACTCCAATGATACATCATTCTACTCCACTCTACTCCACCTATGTTCCGATCTGACATCATCCTCCATTAATTAGAGCCACTATGACGGACTCACTCCACTTCTGACCCGCGATGATGTAGTTTCATTTCTTGCTCCACTCTATTGTTCTCTGTAGTATATAAGGCTATGTACATAGCGCCCCAGGATGACACTTAAGTCAATCCTCCTATAGTCTTTTACAATCACGTACCGAAGACTCTGTTCACCCACGACTTCCGGTATAGAGACCCTCACAAAGCGGACCCTCTATACTGTACTTGCTACTTCACCCAACAACGCTTCGGTCACTTATCATTTCCGTGATAAGTCCATCGAAGCCGTGAACATAACAATTAGGATTGACTTCATTCTCATCTGAGATCGATCTCAACTCCGAAACACCCCCCCCTCTACGCTCTACCACATTCTACAGCAGAATAAATCGGTACACCCTACGCATTCCAATCCGGAATACTGACGGTTAAGTATTACAACTGGCCCTTGTCTACTAACTATCAACTAGGAACGAAAGGAATATGAACAACAGTACGATCGAATACACCAAGCATACAGTGCTATACTTGGAAGGAAGCGACAGACAAGTAATCGCAGAAATTAAGCAGGTTCACGACAGAATTTACGGTCCTTGTTACGCGTTTGGTTGGTGATAGCGTGAAGCAGAGGATTGCGACCCATTCAAGCAGCTTAGCCACGTCCAACGTAACTTGAAGAGAAGAAGGAAGCAGGGGAAAGGTCTCATCCACCACAGAAACTGCCACAGCCGGAAGACAAGCATACCCTCACTCGTCGACGACAGCAATACACGGTGAACATCGAAACAGATTATCCAGCGAACCTAGGAAGACAGAAAGGACAAGGTATCCGAAGACGTTAATATCACTCACGCATACTCTTGTAGCTCAAAGGGTTGATAACCCGAGGAAGTGCCCAACCTGAGGATTACTATACTACTTGCCGATCGCACGGAACTACCGTTGGCAGGCGTATTAAGGATCAACATCCTTAACCCCGTCTCCATCTACGACTTACAACCCACTTCATACCAATCCGACACACCCCCTCATAACCCCTCCGAACTTGACGAAAGCAGGACAGACCCACAGGACTATTCCGAGTACGAACATCGAACACAAGAAGATAACGAAAGCCTATAGGTGTGCAGCCTGTCCCCATGGAGTTGGGGACTTCCCACGCTTTTCCGTAAAAGGACTCGGCTAAGCTCGAAATGCCTCGGGTAGTGAAATGACTCGGCAAGTATGAGTTCCCTTGGCAAATCGTTCGGCTAGCAAAGTTCCCTTGGCAAGTCCCTCGGTTAGTAGGTGTTCCCTTGGCAAATCATTCGGCAAGTAGGTGTCCCCTCGGGTAGTGTCGAAATGACTCGGCTAATCGAGCAGTTACAGCAATCGATTCCGCTACTTGGAATCACTCCCTTGCTGTTGCTGCTGCTGTTTCCCCCTCACGGTCGCTTCACTCCCGCCAGCACAAGTCTTCGCCGCTCTTAGCAGCCTCATCACGCATGGCACGTCAGGCGCAGACCGACGCTGATGAAGACGCACCATCGCGTTCTGCGCTGAGCATCATCAACACCCTCTCAAAGTCGCTCCCGCCCGCTCAAGTCTTCCCAGCACTCAGCAGCCTCTCTTTGAATGAGTTGAAGACGAGTACATCAGCAAGCGCGCCGCACTCCTCTCCTCTGCACCGCCATCGTGCTTTTCGCCAACCCTGCATCACAGCGCCAGGCCTGCACTGCGCTCGACGCGCTGCTCATGATTCTGCAGGATGTCATCGAGGACTACCTCGCGCTGCTCATGGTGCGCCTCAAGGCCTGCTCGAGACCGCGCCGCTGAAGGTCAAGGCCGTCGACACAATTGGGACTGCCACGCACGCGTCGTGAGGCAACTTCCTGTCGTTCTTCGCACCACTGATGGACAAGCTGAAGCACTTCCTCATCTTGGCTGGCGAGGGCGAGAAGACGGAGCTAAGGGGCATTGCTATGGATGCGGTGGGCACGTTCGCAGAGGTGGTAGGAAAGGAGGCATTCCACCCGTACTTCGTAGATGTAGCAGATCTTCGACGGCATCAAGACGGGCAACGCACGACTGCGCGAGTGCAGATTCCTCGTCTTCGGCGTGATGGCTAGGGTGGGGCTCTCGCCGTACATCAGCTAGGATGTGCGGTCGCTGCTGCAGAGGAGAACGTCAAGCAGGACAAATCCTTGGGCTCCGGTGAGTTCCTTTCAAATTGATCTTCCATGCTTTGCTTAATCTCTTGTAGTAGAAAGGATTTCACCGAGTTCTTCACCACCGGCGATTCCGCAACTTTCGCTATCAAGATCAAGGCCGAGTACACGAACGCGACGATCGTTGACGACGACAAGGAATCCATCAGCGATGACAAGCTCTTCGAGGTTAACTCAGCCATCGCTGTGGAGAAGGAGATCGCCGCAGACATCATTGGTACCGTTTTTGCCGCGACGGGCCAGCACCTACTGCCGTCTTGAAATCATCAAGATCTTCTACAAGCTGAGCAAATCGCGGGACTGACAGCCCGGCTTAGCAGGTGCTGTGCCGCAAACTGTCGGTCCTGCATTCTTCGAAAGCCGTAAGTATCTCTTCTTAATAGTTGACTTTCGCTAATTGCTGTCAAAGACCTTGAAGAGATATGCAACATCGCCATTCAGATCCTAGAGCATAAGGCGCTTTGCCAGCAAGACCCGGATCAAGAAGAGGACAACGAGCGGCTGCAGAACCAGGCAGGGTACGACTTTGTTTTGTTCTCTTCCGTTGGTGAACTCGTTGCGTTGCTCGCTGCTTGACACCGACTTTGCGCAGGTGTTCCAGTCCTTCTTCCCTCTTATTTCTAAGTTCTATGTATGTCATGTTTACCTTCTTACTTTCATAGACTGACAATCGACCTGTAGGGAAAGAAACGCTCAATCAGCAGTCGTTCATTGTCGGCGCGCTCGCTGAGATAACCAACGGGATGAAGGAAGCAATATCGCCTTCAACGCAGCCTCTTCTCGTCGTCCTTGCACTGTTTGGTCTCAACCAGCTGAAGGTTAGGGCAGAGTTCTGTGCCGGCGCTGAAGGCGGAGAGCTTTGTGAAGATCCATGTAGCTAGTCCTATATATATGACGCTCCATACTAACCGGTAAGTAAGTGGGTCACTGGGTCACTCCTAATCTGCCTGTATATGGTGCAACTAGGGTTAGCAGAAGTGTTAAGTGGGTCACCTTCCTAGTTAGAGTGGGTCACCTTCCTAATTAAGGGGGGTCATCCTCTTGTATGTAAAAGGTTACTGGGTCACCTTCCTTCTTTGGTAGTGGGTCACCTTCCTATTTGGTTTGGTCACTAGGTCAACTTCCTTCTTTGGTAGTGGGTCACTGGGTCACCTTCCTCTTTTAGTAGTGGGTCACTGGGTCACCTTCTTTCTTGGTTTAAATATTATTATATACCTGGAAAAATATGCAATAAATCAGAATATATTTGTACCAGCCCACTGTCTAATAAACTCAATAGCATTCAGCTAAATGCAACCCAACTTCATTCACTGTTACAGTTTAAAATCAGAAAAATAAGCATTAAATCTGAATATTAGTATTCATATGAACACAATTTCTCTCGGCATTAGTATTCATATGAATGCTAATATTCAATTTATCAGTGATTTTAGTGTTCATATGAACACTAATATTCAATTTATCTCTGATTTAAATATTCCTATTTATCAGTGATTTTAGTGTTCATATGAACACTAATATTCAATTTATCACTGATTTTAGCATTCATATGAATACTATTTCACTTGGCATTAGCGTTCATATGAACACTAATATTCCCATTTATCTCTGATTTTAGCATTCATATGAACGCTAATTCTATAGGTGTGCAGCCTGTCCCCATGGAGTTGGGGACTTCCCACGCATTTCCGTAAAAGGACTCGGCTAAGCTCGAAATGCCTCGGGTAGTGAAATCGCTCGGCAAGTGGGAGTGCCCTTGGCAAATCGCTCGGCTACCGCAGTTCCCTTGGCAAGTCCCTCGGTTAGTAGGTGTTCCCTTGGCAAACCGTTCGGCAAGTAGGTGTCCCCTCGCGTAGAATCGAAATGACTCGGCTAATCGAGCAGTTACAGCAATCGATTCCGCTACTTGGAATCACTCCCTTGCTGTTGCTGCTGATGTTTCCCCTTCACGGTCACTTCACTCCCGCCAGCACAAGTCTTCCACGCGTGATCGCGTCCATCGAGATGCCACTTGTCCACCGACTTCCTTCCTCTCATCAATCCACCGTAGTCCACGAGCGCGAGCTCGGGATATCTACTCGAAAGCATTGCTGAAGGATTCCAGGAGCACATCGCCGCTCTATTCAAGTTCTTCGAGAGCCTCTTACAAGACCCAGAGAACGGCGAGGTTCGCGTCACCGCCGTCCGCGCGCCGGGAGTCATTGCGCAGTACATCTGCTCGGAGGAGAAGAAGGAAATCTGGGCCATCCAGGCATTGGTTTCCGCGATGATTGCGGGTGGTGCAGTGCACGGAGGCGGGCGATGAGCAGAGCGTGAGGCATCTCTTCGATGTCTTTGAGACCTTACTGATTTTGGTGCGTGGTTCAAATTTACAAGTTATTTTGTACTGATGAACATCGCAGGAGGTAGCCCTGCTCAGCAAAGCTATACCTCAACTCGTCGAATATAGTGAGTATTACTTGTCTGTCTAAATATCCATCTAACCATTCTGCAGCAAAACATCGAAGGTCCAGTCTCTTAGCCTTGCCCCAGCAATTCTTCAGGGCCTCATGTCGACCACGACCGAAAGCGAGCCGGACGACGCAGATGAAGACGCACCTTCGCGTTCTGCGCTACGCATCATCGATACCCACTCGACTTCACCCCCACCAGCACAGGTCTTCCCGGCACTCAGCATCCTCATCAAGCAGTCTATGTCGAGCGCAGACCCCAATGCGCGTCGCGGCGCGATGATGGCACTCGGTGTCGCCGTCGAGGGCTGCTCGGAATACATGACACCGCTCATGCCGCAGGTCTGGCCACTCATCGACGCCGGTCCCCAAGACCACGATGCCGGCGTGCGCCGCGTCACCTGCACGGCTGTCGGCTGCCTGTGGGAGTGTGTTGAAGACGATTGCATCAGCAAGCGCGCCACACTCGTCCCCGCCATCATGGCACTCGTCGCCGACCCCGCAACACAGCGCCAGGCCTGCACCGCGCTCGACGCGCTGCTCGAGATCCTGCAGGACGTCATCGAAGGCCACCTTGCGCTGCTCATGGAGCGCCTCTCTGGCCTGCTCGACACCGCGCCGCTCAAGGTCAAGGCCGTTGTCACGGGTGCAGTCCGCCGCGCACGCGTCGCGAGGCAACTTCCTTCCGTACTTCACGCCGACGATGGACAAGCTGAAACACTTCCTCGTCTGTCTGGCGAGGGCGAGGAGACGAAGCTGAGGGGCATTGCTATGGATGCGGTGGGCACGTTCGCAGAGGTGGTTGGAAAGGAGGCATCCCGCCCGTACTTCGCAGACATGATGACGCAGGCCTTTGACGGCATCAAGACGGGCAACGCACGACTGCAAGAGTGCAGCTTCCTCTTCTTCAGCGTGATGGGTGTAGGAGACGCGCACGCGCCCTACATCAGCCAGGTAGTGCCATCGCTGCCGGAGAGCATCAAGCAGGTCGAATCATTGGGCTTCGGTGAGTATTTTATCCAAACCCCCATCCACCCCCGCCCAATCTCTTGCAGTAGATAAGGAGCTCACCGAGTTCTTTACCACCGGCGACTCTGCAACCTCTGCTGTCAAGATCAAGGATGAGAACACGAACGCGACGATCGAGGTCGACGACGACACGGAATCTATCAGCGATGACAAGCTCTTCGAGGTCAACTCAGCCATCGCCGTGGAGAAGGAAATCGCCGCAGACACCATCGGCACCGTCTTCGCCGCGACGGGCCAACATTTCCTGCCGTACGTTGAGCCGTCCGTGCTCGAGCTCATAAACCTCCTCTCCCACTACTACGAGGGCATCCGGAAGAGTGCGACAGAAAGCGCTTCGAGATCATCAAGACCTTCTACGAGCTGAGCGAGCCGCAGGACTGGCAGCCCGGCTTAGCGATCGCTGTGCCGCTCCATCAAAATGTCAAAGACCTCATTGCGCACGCGCTGGTGCCACTGCTGGACATGTATGAGACCGAGGATGACAAGTGAGTTATAGTTTCCCGTGCACTTTACATGATGAGCTCCTTTAACTCAGCTCACTTCGATGCTTCATGAGACTAAATATGGATTCTGTTCTGATCTTGATCATATTCTTATGTTTACACGACCGATACTGACTCGCTCCTGCTCAGGTCTGTCGGTTCTGCTCTCTGCGTCGGATTAGCCGAGACTCTTCAAACCGTCGGTCCTGCATTCCTTGAAGGCCGTAAGTTCCTAGAAACTCCTATAGCTTGAATTGCTCTGATTCCCGTCACAGACCTCGAAGAGATCTGCAACATTGCTATCCAGACACTGGAACAAAAGGCGCTTTGCCAGCAATATCCAGACCAGGATGAGGATGATGAACTGCTGGAGGACCAGGCGGAGTACGACTTGGTGCTGATTTCTTCCGCCGGCGATCTCGTGGCGGCCCTCGCTGCTGTGCTTGGTGCAGACTTTGCGCTGGCCTTCCAAACCTTCTTCCCTTTGACCTCTAAGTTCTACGTAAGTCATCTCCATGTTGTCTGTAGTTTAAGGCTAAGAATATGTCTGCAGGGGAAGAAACGCTCGCTCAGCAATCGGTCGTCGTCTATTGGCGCGCTCGCTGGGATAATCAATGGGATGAAGAGCGCAATTTCGCCTTCAACGCAGCCTCTCCTCGAGCTCTTCTACCGCTATCTGACAACGAGCCCAAAGTGCACAGCAACGCCGCCTTTGCCGTCAGCGTCCTCGTCGAGCACAGCACCGTCGATCTCTCACCACAATACCTGCACCTGCTCGCCGCACTCCATCCGCTCTTCGAGGTCCCGTCCGTTGCGTCCACCGCGAAGCTGAATGCGCGCAACAACGCAGCAGGCGCCGTCTCACGCATGATCCTTAAGAAGAGCGAGGCGATCCCGCTGGACCAGGTCCTGCCTGTGATCGTTGGGAGCCTGCCACTGAAGAACGACTTCCACGAGAATAGGCCCGTGTTCCGCGCGCTGTTCCATCTGTTCCGCAGCGTGCTAGGTGTCATCGCGCCGTACCTCGACCAGCTGCTCTTGGTCTTCGCGCACGTCCTCGACCCGTCCGTTCCTGACCAACTTGGAGACGAGGTTAGGGCAGAGCTGATCCAGCTCGTGCGGGCGCTGAATGCGGAGAACCCTGCGAAGGTCCAGGCAGCTGATTTTACAGCAATTTGTAGAAAAGTCTTTTATTGCATTCCAATTGTTTGTAGGAGATAAGAATAAAAATATTTTTCTAACACAACCAAATGAGGCAATGACTTGCGTCCTCATCGTCTCGCTCGTCCACGCCCGTACATCCTGGTCAACCCGACCACTTCTACAATCTACCGCCTCAACCCTCAACAACACCGAGCTCCTCCAGTAGGACGTGTCTCAGCCCGGACGATGGCTCGTGTGCGACGCGCGAGATACCCGTCTTCAAGACGACAGTCGAGGAGTACGCGAGTTTCGAGAAGTACATGGAGAGTGTCGAGTGCTGGGGAATGCGCAGCGGCGTTGTGAAGGTTGTTCCTACAAAAGAATGGTGCGTTCATCTTTGTCCCCTCTGCCTTATTAATCTCACGTGTCCTGCCTTGCGCTGCAGCACACATACAGGGCTGAACATGACCACGCCCTTGACGGCGACGACTCCGACGAAGATGCACTGGGCGATTATCTCTCAAACTCGACGTCTTCGCTTTCTACTCCCAATGAATACGCTGATTTCGACCTCGCTACTCTCTTACAAACATTGCGGCCACAGTTGAAGGTCAAGCGGCGTGGTGAAGGGCGTCAGTCTGTTTTTGATAGACGACAGCAACAGCTACTGGTGGCTAGTCCGTGTGCTCAAGACGCAGGATGTTGGATACATTCCTTCAGAAACCGGCCACACGCGTTTTGAACGGCTGGCAAGACTTAATCGTCATCGAAATGTTGATGTGAGTATCATGATTGGCAAACGACAATAATCTAACCGCCTTCCCAGCTTGCATCGGCCACCCAAGCTGAAATGGAGGATAAGAACGCTGCTGCCGCGAAGTCTTCGCGACCTTGCACCCGGGTCCAATCCGCAGGATCTACAGCTGAAGGAGCGGCGACAAGCAATACTGCGAAACTCAAGCGCTCATCAGCGGTCTTCCGTTACCCTTTCGCAGTTTGGAATGACGATGACGGAGATGCAGATGCAGAATTGGATGAGGATGAAGTTGAAGTGGAGGAAGCATTTGTCAAGGACGAGACTGGGTAGCCTATGGGATGTCCGGATGATGGTGGCATCGAAGAGGTGGTTGCGGACGAGGGCGAGACTGTGAAACTGTCTTCAGAAGCTCCAGGCAAATTACAAGACGAAGATACCCAAGTGAGTTGGGAGAAAGTGGATGGTGTCAATGCGCAAGCTCATGCTTTGGGCATACCTGCGCCTTTTCGACCAGGTTCTATCAGTCTCTCCTGGACTCAATATCGACAGCGGGCTGAGGCTTTGGCTACCGAAGACCAACGGCAGCAACTCAGGACCCAGACTCTCGTGATTGCTCGCTTGCAGAAACAGCAAGACCAGAGATCTCAAGTTCAACCAATGCTCGACCTATACAGCTTGATCCTGCTGAAGCTACGGATATGAAACGACTGGTGGTCACCCCTGCTGTTGTTCGAGAAGCTTATTCGCCGTTGCCTCTTCCTGGTTCCGGCTCGCAAAAACAGTCCGGACCACGCCTTCCCAATGCAATTCTTCAGAAACAACGGAAGGCACGCGATGAGGAACGCAAGTGCACACGCGAGGAGATTGAGGCCGCCGGGGAAGAGGCAAGGAAACATGCAAAGGACAGGACTCCTGGGGTAGAACAACAGGCTGAGAGCCCAAAGGAGCTTGCGAGGACTGCAGAATGGCATAAATCAGTAATAATTGTGTCCTTGTAATCTAATGTCATGCTGTCGTCTCCATTATCACATTTCTGTTAAAGTAGCTTTTCACTGCAGAGTCTTCAATGAAGTTATTCTTGCACAATCTCCGAATAGCTGGATGGGCGGAGAAATTACTGCTAACTGCTTCATTTCACTTTTGATAAGATCAAAGTGTCTTCAACAAGTTGTTCAAGTACACCAAGTGGATTCTGTCTGGCTCCAAGCAAAGAGTGCTGCTTTATGGGCAAGTAACATGATTTATGGTCGAACTCGTTTGGCTATTGACATGATTGCGTGTGATCTATGGTCGAACTCGTTTGGCTATTGATATGATTGCACATGATCTATGGTCGAACTCGTTTGGCTATTGACATGATTGCGTGTGATCTATGGTCGAACTTGTTCGGCTATTGACATGGTTGCTCCTGATCTATGGTCGAACTCGCTCGGCTATTGACATGATTGCACCTGATCTATGGTCGAACTCGTTCGGCTATTGACATGATTGCGTGTGATCTATGGTCGAACTCGCTCGGCTATTGACATGATTGCGTGTGATCTATGGTCGAACTTGTTCGGCTATTGACATGGTTGCTCCTGATCTATGGTCGAACTCGCTCGGCTATTGACATGGTTGCTCCTGATCTATGGTTGAACTCGCTCGGCTATTGACATGATTGCGTGTGATCTATGGTCGAACTCGCTCGGCTATTGACATGATTGTGTTACGACCTAGAGTGGTTCCTTCGCTTTCGAGACCCTGAATCGGACACAGACGACGATCGGACGCAATGAGCGGTGGTTCTCACTCTGAGAAGCACTTTACAAGTCAATTAAGCTATTCTACACATCAGAGCTAAAGATAAACACATCACCTGAGAAGCACTTTACAAGAGGCCAAAAGTGGAGTGCTTCGCAGGGGGATCCGCGGTTTTGATGAACAAAGGTAAAAACTATACAGTACCAAGCCACTGGACCCTGATCCGACTAGGTCCGACCTATACCGCTGACGTAAGTCGGAGTTCGGGGTCCCGCTCTAGTCGGGGTCCCGCATCGGTAGAGCGGAGGTTCGAGTCGGAGTGGCGGAAGAAAGAAAGAAAAGAGAATTGCTTGCAGGGCGCTTGTCCTAGCGGCCTGCAAACATACAGGCAAGTAATCTAAGCAAAAAGGAAGAGAATCGGAGTCAAAGAAAGTCCGGTTTCGGACCGGACATGTCGGGGATCCGACTCGGAGTATGATCGTAAAAGAAAATAAAGGAAAAATAAAAGAAATAAAATAACCTGAGGCGGATTCCTGACATTATCCCCCTCCAAGGGCGCTCCTAAAGAGCGCGCGTGTTCGTTAGCGAATGGCGTCGGGGTACCGACGATAGAACTTTCGGATAACGGCGGGGGCATGCTCCATGTTCGCGGCATCGATCCATTGGTCTTCCTCGGGTCTATAGCCTTTCCAGCGAACCAAATACTGCAGAGTCCGACCTCGACCGCTTCGGCGCGAATTAAGGACTTTGGATACTTCGTATTCGACGTCGCCGTCGACGTTTACGGGCTCTGGCGGTGTCTGGACGCGACCAGGAATAGTGTCCGGTGTATACTTCGTGAGAAGCGACACATGGAACACTGGGTGAATCCGCATAGTCGCAGGCAGCTGAAGCTCGTAATTCAAGAGTCCGATCTTCCGCAAAACCGTGTAGGGTCCGAGTCTCCGCGGATTCAGCTTGCGCGTGCCCGGTATTGCGATATTCCGTGCGTCGAGCCATACCTTGTCTCCTGGTCGAATGTCCGGCGTGTCTGCATGTCCCTGGTCGTAATACCGCTTCATTCGCTCCGCTGCGACTTCGAGAGCCGCGCGAGCGTCCTCCTGAGCCTTCTGAAGCAGGTCGAGTCGGTCATCCGCTGCGGGTACCGTCGAAAGTCCGGCACTCGGTACGATGGTGAACTCGGGGTCGTATCCATACAACAGCGCGAAGGGAGACACCTTGGTAGCGGAGTGCGCTCGAGTGTTGTGCGCAAACTCCGCCATGGGCAGTAACTCCGACCAATTTTCCTGTCGGACGTCGGTGAACGCGCGGAGATATTGTTCCAACTCCTGGTTCACCCGCTCGGTCTGACCGTCCGTTTGCGGGTGGAAGGATGTCGATGTCGCGCCCTCGATCCCGAGTCGATGGAGTACCGCTTTCATAAACCGGGAGACAAACTGCGTACCCCGGTCCGAAATGACTTTGCGCGGTGTGCCATGGTGTTTCCAGACTTCGGACACAAACAAGTCGGCCGTCCGCGCGGAGTCAATATCCGAGGTCGTCGGTATGAAATGGGCCTGCTTGGTGAGTCGGTCTACAACCACAAAGATGGCGTCGTATTCGCCAGACTGCGGCAGCTGTGTGATGAAGTCGCATGAAATGACCTGCCACGGTCCGTCTGGTACTTCGTTGGGCTGAAGCGGACCCACCGGACGTTGCGGGATGTTCTTCGTCCGCATACAAGTGTCACACCCCGACACGTACCGCTCGACGAATGTGGACATACCAGGCCACCAGTAATTCCGACTCACCAGCTCGTAGGTCTTCCAACGACCCGGATGTCCGACCGGAAGCGAATCGTGGTGTAACTTGACGATATCGCGGCGGATCTCCTCGTCCTTCGGCACATAGACCTTACCCCGGTACAGCAGCAGCCCATCCTCCGTGTTCCACTCCTCCAGATCGTTCGCCAGCGCGCGCGGAGCCCCTTCCTTCACCTTCTCAATCGCCTCGACCAATTCCTCGTCAAACCTCTCGGACTCCCGAATCCTTCGCAACAACTCCGTATCCCCCTCTGCCCGGACCATCCCTCGTCGCATCGCCAACGTATAGAAGCGGTTCGTGTCCAGCAGGACCTTGTTCGTATTGTCCGGTCCGTCAGGACGAAGATCTTCGCGCCTGGACAACGCATCCGGCTTTCCACCGAGTCGTCCGGGGCGGTGACGGATCAGGAAGTCAAAACGGCTAAGGAACAAGCTCCAGCGGGCCTGGCGTCTCGTAAGGTTTCGGGCTTCCGCAAAGAAGAGCAGGTTTCGGTGGTCCGACACAATATCAATTTTGTGCGGACTTCCTTCGAGATAGTGCCGCCACTCGTCCAAGGCTCGGACGATGGCTAGGAGCTCTTTGTCGTGGATCTCATAGTTCCTCTCCGCATCGCCTAAGGACTTCGAATAGTAGGCCACTGGGTGAATGTCACCATCTGGTCCGATCTGCGAAAGTACCGCTCCGGTCGCGAAGTCCGAAGCATCGCATTCGAGGATGAAGGGTTTCTCGAGGTCGGGCATCGCGAGGACCGGTGCCTCCGCAAACTTCTTCTTCAGACCATCGAAGGACTCTTGCTGGCGGGTAGTCCAGCGCCACTGGACATCCTTCCGCAACAATTCGGTCATGGGAACTGCCAGCTTCGAGAAGTCCTTGATAAAACGTCGGTAGAAGTTTGCGAACCCCAAGAAAGCCTGAATGTCCTTCACCTTCGCCGGAGTCGGCCAGTCGGCCACCGCTTCGACCTTCTTCGGATCCATTGAGATAATTCCAGAGCCAATGATCATGCCCAAGTACTCGATGGAGTCCTTGTGGAACTCGCACTTTTCGGGCTTACAGAACAGGTCATACTTTTCCAAACGTCGGAGTACCTCCTTAACGTGTTCCTCGTGCTCCGACTCGTTCTCCGAAAATATGCAGATGTCATCGAGGTAGATAATGACAATAACATCCAGCATGTCCTTGAAGAGCTCGTTCATCATCCGCTGAAACGTAGCAGGTGCGTTCGTAAGTCCGAAAGTCATAACGGTCGGTTCGAAGTGTCCTTCCTGAGTCCGAAAAGCGGCCTTCCACTCGTCGCCTTCCTTGATGCGGATATTGTTGTATCCGGCCCGCAAGTCGAGCTTCGTGAAAACGCGGGCCTTCTTCAAGGAGTCGATGAGTTCAGTGGTCAGGGGAAGCGGGTACCGATTTTTGACGGTGATCTCGTTGAGTTTTCGGTAGTCGACGACCATCCGAAGCGATCCGTCCTTCTTTTTGATGAAGAAGACCGGAGCAGCGGCGGGGGACTTCGACGGACGGATGTAGCCCTTGCGGAGGTTCTCCTCAATGAACTCCTTCAAGGCTGCACGTTCCGCCGGTGCCATAGGATAGATCTTGCTGTACGAAGGGGTCGATCCAGGCTCCAGGTCGATCGCATGGTCAAACGGCTTCCTTTCGGGCAACCGTTCGGCCTCTGACTTAGAAAACACCTTCGCAAACTCGCGGTACTGCGGGGGGACCATCTCCTCGAAGGACTTGTCGCCCTCCTTCACTGCCGACTTCTCCGCAATCGCCTGCGACCAGGTATACGAGGCCGCAACTTTATGCACAAAGTCCGGATCATCTGCCACATAGAACTGCTCCGCATCATGGTAGATGTCCATGTACTTTTCGGAGTACCGAAATCCGGGGGGAATCTTCGCAAGGTCGTCAGACTCACTGTCCGACTCGTCTGAATCATCACCGACTTCCGCAACGCAGACTCTCGCATGGGGCTGCGGTCGCGGTCGCATCTGTCGACTGTTCTTGCATCGCGCGGTCCGCAACTTGCGAACGGCGCGGGGTAGCGGTTGTCCGGCTTCTACGACTCTTGCCGCTTCGACAGGGCGGCATTCGTTCGGACATCGCGTAAAGCTGATGGTCTCGTCGTTCCAATCAATCTCCGGGTTATGGTGGTGTAGCCAATCTATCCCAATGATCAACGGATAGTCTCCGATGTTTGCCACTGTGGCATCGACGTCTTCTTTGTGTCCACCGATCTCCAGAGTAAGTCGGACTTGGTCTGTAATCGGACCACTCTGGTTCAGCGAATCGTCGGCGTTGTACACCTTGATCGGTCGGTCGAGAGGACGAGTACGTAGTCCGAACTTCCGCACCAACTTCTGGTTGATAATCACCAAAAATGCACCGCAGTCTAGCAGCGCTCTCATGCTCAAAATCTTTCGGCCGTCACTTATTCTCACTGGGACATGGATGAATCGACGCAAACTCTTGTGTATTAGCGAAGTACGATTGTACACAGAGGGATCGGACACATCATCATCTAACAGCGAAAATCGGTTCGGGGTCTTTGGCGGAACGACCGCGCGCCTAGACCCACTCAAAAACCCTGACTCTTGAGAGCAGCTGCTACCGCTTTGGCGATTTCGTCAACGGTCGGAGTGCGAGCGGCGTTCACGGTCGGAGTCTCGTCGCGGACTTCCTCGAGGGTCGCAGTCGGTGTCTTGGGAGCGGCGGCGGGCGCAGAGGCGGCGGGCGGAGCGGTGGATGACGAGGCGGCAGTCTGTGAAGCCACCTTCGATCGGACATTTGATCTCTTGCTCCGCTGCGGACAGTCTCGAGCCAGATGTCCATGCTCACCGCACTGGAAGCAAAGTCCGCGGCGCATCATCTCTTCAGTGCTCAAGCGATCGATGTCCATCGCGTCGGGGTCCCGAGTCGGTCCGCGCGAAGCGGAGTGGTGTGTCTGCGAGCGGGAGCCCCAGTTCGGACTCCAGTTGTTCTGCTTGAAGCCAGTCCGACGCGCACGCAAGTCCTCATCGTATTCGCAAAGCAGTCGGACCCACTGGTCGAAGCTCTTGGTCTCCCGGATCTCCTTGCTCGCCAGATCGTAGCGGAACTGACTGCTGAGTCCGGTCTCGAACACCAACATCTTCCCTTCCATCCCCCAGTCCACCTCCGACTCCACCAGCAACGCACGAAACTTCGCCGCATACTCCGACACCGTGTCCTTGCCCTGGCGCAGTTTCATAAGCTCCTGTCCGGCGTGGCGCTTGATGTTCGGACGTCCGAACGCGGACTGGAGGGACGCCAGGAAGAGTTCCAAATCGGTCATGAGAGCGGGGACTTCGGTGCCCTCGAGGGCGGCGGTTGTGTGTGGACGAGCCCATTGTTCAGCGGGCCCGCGGAGTAGCGAAGCAGCCCATAGACAGGCCATCGTCGGACTGCCTACAAACTCCTGGGGGCGCATCCGGACATAAAGTCGGACCTTCTGCGACCACTCCTCAAAGCTGATACTCTCCGTCTCCTTATCTTTCGGAGTACGCCCATAGAACGCGGGCGGGGCACCGACCTTCGGACCCTTGGGAGTGCGGGTCGCGCCTTCCTGCGCATTTCGGACAAACAGGTTCATGAAGTCGTGGAGGCGCTGGTTTTCGGCGGTCACCTCCTCCTGCAGGTGTGACTGGAGAGGTCGGGTGGCATCATTGATAGCCTGGAGGACGTCTGGGGGGAGGTCTCCGCTCTGCTGGGGCGGCGGTGCGGCCTGTGGGGGAGCAGCACCCGGAGTCGGAGTCGGAGCAGCGCCTGGCGCGGGCGCTGCTTGCGCGGGGTTGATCGGGTCGGTCATATCTTCGTCGGAGTCTTCTTGTCCGAATCTTCCCATTCAGAGGGATCAAAAATCGGTCGGTGCAATCGCAGGGCGTCGAAAGAACAAACTTTTGGCCTAATGTTACGACCTAGAGTGGTTCCTTCGCTTTCGAGACCCTGAATCGGACACAGACGACGATCGGACGCAATGAGCGGTGGTTCTCACTCTGAGAAGCACTTTACAAGTCAATTAAGCTATTCTACACATCAGAGCTAAAGATAAACACATCACCTGAGAAGCACTTTACAAGAGGCCAAAAGTGGAGTGCTTCGCAGGGGGATCCGCGGTTTTGATGAACAAAGGTAAAAACTATACAGTACCAAGCCACTGGACCCTGATCCGACTAGGTCCGACCTATACCGCTGACGTAAGTCGGAGTTCGGGGTCCCGCTCTAGTCGGGGTCCCGCATCGGTAGAGCGGAGGTTCGAGTCGGAGTGGCGGAAGAAAGAAAGAAAAGAGAATTGCTTGCAGGGCGCTTGTCCTAGCGGCCTGCAAACATACAGGCAAGTAATCTAAGCAAAAAGGAAGAGAATCGGAGTCAAAGAAAGTCCGGTTTCGGACCGGACATGTCGGGGATCCGACTCGGAGTATGATCGTAAAAGAAAATAAAGGAAAAATAAAAGAAATAAAATAACCTGAGGCGGATTCCTGACAGATTGCGTGTGATCTATGGTCGAACTTGTTCGGCTATTGACATGGTTGCTCCTGATCTATGGTCGAACTCGCTCGGCTATTGACATGGTTGCTCCTGATCTATGGTTGAACTCGCTCGGCTATTGACATGATTGCGTGTGATCTATGGTCGAACTCGTTTGGCTATTGATATGATTGCACATGATCTATGGTCGAACTCGTTTGGCTATTGACATGATTGCGTGTGATCTATGGTCGAACTCGTTCGGCTATTGACATGGTTGCTCCTGATCTATGGTCGAACTCGCTCGGCTATTGACATGATTGCGTGTGATCTATGGTCGAACTTGTTCGGCTATTGACATGGTTGCTCCTGATCTATGGTCGAACTCGCTCGGCTATTGATATGATTGCACATGATCTATGGTCGAACTCGTTTGGCTATTGACATGATTGCGTGTGATCTATGGTCGAACTCGTTCGGCTATTGACATGGTTGCTCCTGATCTATGGTCGAACTCGCTCGGCTATTGATATGATTGCACATGATCTATGGTCGAACTCGTTCGGCTATTGACATGATTGCGTGTGATCTATGGTTGAACTCGCTTGGCTATTGATATGATTGCACATGATCTATGGTCAAACTCATTCGGCTATTGACATGGTTGCTCCTGATCTATGGTTGAACTCGCTCGGCTATTGAAGTGGTTGCTGGTGATCAGCTACGCGTGTCATCTCTGCGATTGCGTCCATCGAGATGCCACTGGGCCAGTGGCCCGACCTCCTTCCTCTTTTCAACCACTGCTGCACATCTGCCACAGTCCACGAATGCGAGCTTGGAACATTTGTCCTCTACACTGTTCTCGAAAGCATCATCGAAGGATTCCAGGAGCACATCGCCGCTCTGTTCAAGCTCTTCGATAGCCTCCTGCAGGACCGAGAGAGCAGCGAGGTTTGCGTTACTGCCGTTCGCGCGTTGGGTGTGATTGCGCAGTACATCAGTTCGGAGGAGAAAAATGAGGTTCGGGCTTTCCAGGCATTGCTCCCGGCAATGATTACGGTTGTGCAACAGTGCACGGAGGCGGGCGATGAGCAGAGTGCAAGGCATCTCTTCGATGTCTTTGAGACGTTATTGGTACTGGTGCGTGGTTCAAACCTCACAAATCATATTGTACTGATAAAGATTGGCCTTTGCTCAGCAAAGCTATACCTCAACTCGTCGAATTCTTCCTTCGTGCCGGTGCGAATGCCAACCTCGACGAGGAGATTTGTATCATGGCTCGCAATGCGTTGTCATGGACAATCAAATAGTGAGTATTACTTGTCTGTCTGTCTAAATATCCCATCTAACCATTGTGCAGCAAAAAATCGAAGGTTCAGTCTCTCGGCCTTGCCCCAGCAATTCTTCAAGGCCTCATGTCGACCACGACCGAAGCCGAGCCGGACGACGCAGATGAAGACGCACCTTCGCGTTCTGCGCTGCGCATCATCGATACCCTCTCGACTCGACTCCCACCAGCACAGGTCTTCCCGGCATTCAGCACCCTCATCAAGCAGGGTATGTCGAGCGCAGACCCCAATGCGCGTCGCGGCGCGATGATGGCACTCGGAGTCGCTGTCGAGGGCATGCTCGGAATACATGACACCGCTCATGCCACAGGTCTGGCCACTCATTGAGGCCGGTCTCCAAGACCACGATGCTGGCGTGCGCCGCGCCACCTGCACGGCTGTCAGTTGCCTTTGCGAGTGGGTCAAAGACGAGTGCATCAGCAAGCACGCCGCGCTCGTCCCCGCCATCATGGCCCTCGTTGCCGACCCTGCAACGCAGCGCCAGGCCTGCACAGCGCTCGACGCTCTGCTTGAGATCCTGCAGGACGTCATCGAAGGCTACCTTGCGCTGCTCATGGAATGCCTGTCTGGCCTGCTCGACTCCGCGCCGATCAAGGTCAAGGCCGTCGTTACCGGCGCGATTGGGTCGGCTGCACACGCGTCGCGAGGCAACTTCCTGCCGTACTTTGCACCGACGATGGACAAGCTAAAGCACTTCCTTGTCCTGACTGGCGAGGGCGAGGAGACGGAGCTGAGGGGCATCGCTATGGATGCGGTTGGGACGATCGAGGTTGACGACGACACAGAGTCCATCAGCAATGACAAGCTCTTCGAGGGCAACACCTCACCGTGGAGAAGGAAATTGCCGCAGAACCCATTAGCACCGTCCTCGCCGCGACGGGCCAACACTTCTTGCCGTACGTCGAGCCGTCCGTGCTCGAGCTCATCTCCCTCCTCCCACATTACTACGAGGCATTCGGGAGAGCGCGATGGAGAGCATCCTGGAGATCACCTTGGTATGGTGCTGACACAGCCGGTACGTGTTACACTGTCATCTGCTTGCCGCGTTTTGTTCAAGTTGCTAATAACTAATGACGTTCTAGGTACTTTGTTCACCGAAGAAACCACCACTTGGAATGCTGGACACCTTCCTTCGGTGCTGTCACGGCTTTTGCAATCCACTGGAAAGAGCCTTCCAGGTGTCAATTCGCCGTATCTCTACTTTGGAATGTGGCGCGCCACCTTCGCCTGGCACGTTGAGGATATGGACTTGTTTTCGATCAACTACATTCGTTTTGAGGCTCCAAAGTTCTGGTACGCTATCCCGCAGGGCATAGCTGTACAATTGGAGAACACGATGCGAAGTATGTAACGTCCCAACCTTCGTGATGACTATCGCGTTGACCAAATTGTCCTCAGGTTACTTTCCTAGGGACGTTGCGTAATGCCGTCAGTTCCTGCGGCACAAGTCATTCCTCGCATCGCCCACCTTGCTTGCGCAGTCGTCCTGTAAACCAAATACTCTAGTGCAGCATGCGGGCGAGTTCGTGGTCACCTATCCTGGGGGGTATCATGTGGGCTTCAATTTAGGGTTGAACTGCGCGGAGAGCGTCAATTTTGCGTTGGAAAGCTGGCTGGATATTGGGCGGAGAGCGCAGGTTTGCGGTTGTGTTGGAGACAGGTGAGTCTTTACCCACTGCGGCTGTTATCGATGGACTGACTGTAATGTTATCCGCGGTGTGCGAATCGATGTCGATGCTCTCCTGTTGGAGCGCGAACAAGAGCGTGAGGAGGCGGAACTACTGGTTGCACAAAGAAAGAGCAACACGCCATCTGAACGTGCCGCTGGACCCAGCAACCTGCGGAAGCGTAAGGCTCCGGACATTGATACGTCAATCGATTCCATATCGACGACTGCATCAAAGCCAAAGTCAAAGTCTCGAAAGATCAAGGTCGAACAAGAAGGGAACGATTCCGCACTCGCAATGGCGTCTTCGTCCTCGTCTGGCTCGTCTGATCAGAAGTCTCCGATGAAGATCACACTTCGCATCGCTGCTCCTGCTCCTATTCCAAAGGAGCTCGAGCCGTTCCCGTGTTGCCTCTACGTATCGCGATCCGTGGACGACCTTCTCCCGGTGCAAGACGCGCCTCTAGCGTGGACGGGCGTGCCTATCCAAGCGCTCCCGAAGGACGAGAACGGGAAGCTGATCTGGAAGGCGCACGAGTCCTCTGCGATGACCATTCCGGAAACATGGGTAGACGAAGTTGAAGGCGTGGATGGTGAGCGGAAGAAGGTCGTATTTGGCGTAGATTCGATCGTCAAAGACCGCTGGCATCTGGTATGTTGCCTTTCATCACCTTTTGTGCAAGGTTATTCTAATTCCATTTACTAGAAATGCACAGCTTGTCAGAAGCACTGCGAGAAGGCCCATGGGGCTCCGATCCAATGTACGAAGGGCAAATGTCCGAAGGCATTCCATGTTTTGTGCGCTCATGACGGACAAGCGTCTCGTACCTGTTTCGCTATCCTCCGCGAAGTTGAGAGGGAAGTCATTCTCAGCGAGCCATCGCCGACACCATGCGAAGTGCAGTCTAGAGGCATCAAGTTCTCATCAACCCCGAAAACTGTGGAATCTCAAGGCATGGATCCCGAACCAGCAGCCACTTCTCATGAGTTTGCTGCTGATGCATCGAAGAAAAAGGTCGAGGTGTCAATAGACGAGAACCCAACGGCGGATCACACTACGGACTCGGACATCGTCGAAGCGGAGCTGAAGGTTATCAAGACAATGAAGAAGTTAGAGTATGAATGTCTTTGCTCGCAGCACAATCCAGTAGGTGTTTTCTCTCTGTTTCTAAAGTATTCGAATCTCACACTTTGGCTATCTAGGACGTGGCTGCCACGAAAAAGGCGAGCAAACTCGGTCGCGTGCGCGAGAACCTTCTCTCTTTACCACCGATGTCGCACGTCAAGCTCTGTGTCACTGCAGGTGTCTTTGGGGTCTCGCTGCTCGTCGTCCACGAGGACCGCAATGCCGTTGAAGTCATCTGGGACGGAGGCACAAAGAAGGAGTTCGAGTGGGGGAGCTTAGTTTGGGGAGGGATGGAAGGCGTTGAAATTGGCAAGAAACCCAATGAGGCCGCACCACCACCTGCAAGTATGTGTCTTGCTTGTTTTTTTTTTCAAGTTCCCTCATGGCCCAAGTATTAACTCGTATGTAATTATGAAGAGCAAACAAATGTTATGCTAATAGAATCAACTTAAATATGTACGTGTGTAGTAGCAACCCAATGACCTGAATAAATGTTTTTCTTTTGTTATATGCAATGTTCGGACATCTACTATTGCTAACTAAATACATTTAACAGTGCATCCTGATAACCACAGAATGTGAACATACTCCCACAGAAACTATTTCACTCCGTCCGCCCCACAATCTAAATCACATTTGCCGACTCCGCTAACCCTTGAAGGAACGGCGCAGAAGACGCCGGATCCGTCATGCCAATCAGGGACTTCACGCGCGGGTCACTCTTAGACGCGCTCAACAGCTGCTGCCCGACATACGCCCGCACGTCTTCGCCGATGTACGCAACCGGGTCCTCCGTGGTCGTCTCGGACGCCGCGAGCTTCGAGTTTGCTGCCTGGTACCCGGCGCCTTGCTCGTCGAAGTCGAGCGCGCGGAGCGCCTCGTCTGGGTCCTCCGCCACGGTCTGCTGCGCGGACTTCAGGCGCGTGGATGCACTGAAGAGCTTCACGAGCTCCGTGAACGCTGCGGGCCTAGGGATGCAATGAGTACAATGTAGATGATATGAATGGAGACCTGGACTTACCATTGCCGTACCGAAGGCTCCGAGACCACCGGCGAGCTCTGTTTCAGCATCCGCGTGATGCCCACGATGACCAGCTTTCTGTCCTTTGGAAACATTTTTGGGATCGGTGGCATGTTCGCTAAGAGCTGCGACCAAAGTCTGTCACGCGAATTAGTCGTGCCGTGTAGCAGCATCGTGCAGAAACGGACTCACTGAGGCTGCACCTCCTCCACGGAGCTGATCAAGAAATCGGGGCCAACACCGTCCACGGGAATCGCCATGATGGATGCAAAGAAGTAAACTAGCGCACAGACGTGTTAACAGCATCGTCACCACACTCTTCATCAACGGCTTCAACGTCCCGCTCGGTATGTACCGCACGACGCTCTGCAGCAGCTCGAAGCCCCACGCAACGGGAGGAGTTTCTGCTGCACGACGGCCAGGATGGCCGTGAACTGGCCGGTTTGCACCATCTGCACGGCGTCCCGAGCGAGGAAGGCGCGCAAGAGGTGAACAAGGGTGGAGATAGAGCCTTTTTGCGCCCAGGAAGC
This sequence comes from Trichaptum fuscoviolaceum, assembly GCA_910574455.1. Lineage (NCBI taxonomy): Eukaryota > Fungi > Basidiomycota > Agaricomycetes > Hymenochaetales > Trichaptaceae > Trichaptum > Trichaptum fuscoviolaceum. Next base: position 6,195,239 of record CAJSYZ010000002.1, on the reverse strand, counting down.
GGGCTGGAGGAGGAAAGGGAGGATGGAGCGGTAGTCAGGAGGCACGTCGCCGTCATGGAGCTCGAGCATCTGTGAGAGGATTTGGAAGATGTACGGAATGAATTCTGCATAGATGATGGGTCAGATGCTGTAAGTGCTTGAAAGAAGACTGCTTACGATCGATGTCCTACTGCAGAATGATTGTAAATGGACCAAATAGAGCCTGCTCGACTGTCGCCAATGTTTAACACGATGCGCCAGCCGTAAATCCTTTGTTTTGGTCAACGGTCAGAACATGCTGCATGGTTTTCATTCGAAAAGTCCTCACCTAATCAAAGCAGAAATGCTCTCGAAGATATCTGATCGAAGTTAGGATTGCTCGGGTTCTTGCAGATTGCCGCGAGGATGGCGACAAGACGACGCAGCAGTCCTTCGTGCTCCGAGGCTATCGTCGCTCGCCCGTGCGGTCAGAATAATATGCATGACACCTAAGGATGGCACAGGTAGGATTAATGAGAGATTATTTTCGAGAAAATTGTCAACTTACATTTCATCAGATAGTCGTTCTCTGCATTTTTTTCCGGCGTCCCACCCGCCTCGATCTTTGAGAAGAATGTCTTCATGATTCAGGCGCAAGCTCCCGAATGTCTTCTTGGTTGAAGCTGCTGAAAGTATAAGAGAATATTCGCCTTAAGATTGTTTTACGCACAGTAAGGATGAGCCGCGCTAGATGAACAATATCCGCTCTATGGTCGTCGCTGCGTACGTATAGCATACGTAGTTCGGTGAGTGCAGATGCTGGACGAGAAGAGGAAGGTCGGAGAGGAGTTGTTCTTTTGTGAGCTGCATAGTTGATTAGCACTCGTCTTGCATGAAAGGTTGTCACGCACCTGATTTCGGAATGAATACAAAAAGCGAATCGCGTCAACCTGGAGAATTGGATGCACGGAGTTTTCATCGGCCTGTAGGTCCTCATACACGTGCTGTGAGAAGAACTGGACGACATCTACAATAGCATTCGTGCTTGTGACACCTTGCTATTGATCGCCAATGTCATTCACCAGTGCTTCCGAATGAACTACTTCACTCACCTGAGCGGTTACACCACCCGTTGCCACTGCCGTGAGCAGGTACACACTTTCATCCTTCCTCTTCCAGCTCTCTTCATCTCCCTTCTTCCTGTTGTACTCCTCCAATCCGTTCCCTATCAACGTCAAGACGACTTCGGTCGTCTCAGCCTCGAAACCTGAAACAACGAGTGCCCGAAGGACATCGGCTGCGGCTTGACGCCACGCGGTGCCCTCCGCAGTCAGTCCGCCGATGGACGAAGAGGAGGCCGCGAAAGTAAGGTCGACTCGGACATACTCCAGAGGATCGTCCTCAATTTGCTCCACTTTGTGCTCTTCGGAACAACACAGTATCAGTAAAGATGAACGTGATGAAAGAAAAACTTTGCGCACCTCGTAATGTGACATTGGGGTCAACTACGCTTTTGATCAAAACATTGATCGTCTCCCTCTCCGCAAACGTCGCCTTGTAGTTCCCTGACCTGATGACCGTGCTGAGGAAGCATATTCCATGATTGACCAGTCCGTAATACGCCATTCCAGATCTCTGACCTCCACCAAGAAGCCCCCCACAGCTCTGCAACAAATGCCGGTACGGTATTCGAAGACGAGTGGACCTCCGGGTATCGATGTGTATAAAGCTTGGCGAGCTCGAAGACCAAAGCTTTGATATGGGTGGGGAAAGAGGGTGTTGAATCGTCGAGATCACCGCGCATGTTCTCGGGGTCGCAAGCAAGGAATTTGATGAGTACTCCCTCCTCGGCGCCAAAGAACGCGAAGTGCGACTCTTCCAAGGTGGGAGGCAGATCCTTGCGCGTCAAGTCGTAGAGGATTGACAGAAGCACGACCTGAGCCTGCGCCATCACTTCAGTTCCCGATCTATTCAGCAGATTGATGGCGGTGAGCGCGAAGATTTGGAGGAAGGTGCCCGAGAAGCGGCTCAAAACAAAGTTGATCGTCGCGTAAAGCGAGTCCGAGCGTGTTGAGGCGCGACGATCGAGTGAGCAGTTTCGAGAACAGAAACAATTGTCGGACAGCTTGCAGCGTCGAGAAAGAGTGAAGAGACGAGCTGTTCGATGAGATCTGGCCACTGCTCGGGGAAATCGTATTTTGCGACAATGGACACGGCCTCCACAACCTGCGCTCGTAATGTCTTGTCCGCTGGACTCGAGAGCGCGATCATTACAGGGTCCAGCTGACTCTTCAGCTGCATCTTCTCCGCATCTGCCAAAGGCGAGTCCTCATCCTCCCATTGCCGTTCGATCGTGTTCTTGAGATAGACACTGGCTGCGAGTCGCACCGAACGGTCTTGAGTTGAAGGAGGAGAGCAGGAAGTCCGGATTGTGTAGATAGGGATAGTAGGTTTTGTTTTGCTTGTCTGCGGGTGTCGAGGTGGAGGGAGGCGAGGAGGAGTGAGGAGACGTCTGCCATCGCAGTGATCAAAGGCAAAGTTACAACTTTCAACGCCCTTTGAAATGACACATCCGGAAAACTACTTTCTGCTGAAAGTCACTTAAGTGTCACTTACTTAAATGTCCTGAGAGACTGAAGTCTTAAATAAGGCAAGCTTCACTTATTCATGCATGTCCACCGTGGTGCAAGTCGGCATCTCAGGAAGAGAAGGCAGATCCACATCCAAATCCGTGTTCAATAGCAAGCACAAGGGAACAGGGCCCATCGCATCTTGCAGTGCCTCTCGAACGTCGGGAGCTGAAGCCGGTCCAAGGAACGGATCGTCGCTAGCGGGAGGGAGGCATACTGGAGGGCAGAAGACGCTAAGCCCGCCTGCACCAAAGGACTCGTCTCCGCCTAGAGTGGCGTGTGTCCTGTCCAGAATGCCACCCAAGTCGCCTCCCATCTCGAACATAGACAACAGAGGCGACTCGCACATACTGATCGTGTCAGGCGTCGGAGCTGCACCATTTCAACGTCAAAAAAGAGCAGAAACATAGTAATGCTGACCATAATTTGACTGTTGCTCTGACTGTGTTGTCTTTTGTACGTCTTCGGTCTTTGCGGTTTCTAAGGTCTTCGTGGGGAGGGTCATCGGTTGATTGCTCCGCGCCGCACTCCCCGTACTCCGATTCCTGTCTAAAATTTGCTGAGACTTTAACTTGTAAGACAACTTCGCCTGCTCCTTGAGCTTCTCCCACAGCGCCATTCCATCCTCGTGCAAGTTGTTCGCCCGCTTCGTCACACTCGCTAGCTGTGCTTCCAGTCGTTGAGTGGATGCTCTCGCTGAGCACTGGCTTGCCTCCAAGTTTGCCTGAAGCCACTTTGTCTCTGTCGAGTACAATGTCGAGAGCATCTGGTAACTCTTGGCACGCTGTTCTGCCTCCCTATTCTCCTCCTCCAAGGAATCAATTCGAAGTGACAATATTCTAACCTCCTTCCCTGTGGACACTGAGTTCTCCTTCGCCTCGTCCTTTGCAACGATAGCGTCTAGTTGAGTGCGATGCATCACATCGGTGAGCTGTTTGTTGTCCTCCCAAGCCGCCTGGAGCTGATGTCCCATCTCCTGACAGCTTTCCGAGAGCAGCGCGACCTTTTGCTGAGCAATGGACAGATCGAATTTCGTGGCGTCGAGATCTGCCTTCAGTGCTTGATGTGCGTGATCCGCTTTGACGGCCTGACTGCTTGTGTCATTAAACTTGACTGTCATCTTGTACCCATTGCGCATCTCCTTTTCTAGGCCCACCTTCAGTCCATCATTTTCACCCCGAATCGTCGAAATCTTGTCTTCTGCAAAGTTCGCTGTCTCCGTCTCGGCCTGCAATGATGCTTGAAGTTTGGTGATTGCATACTGTGAACGACGAATCTCCGTCTCAAGGTCCTCTGACGCCTTCTCCAGCCTGCATTCTTTGTCGTCGGTCATCTGCCTGTCCTCCTCGACGGCAGTTGTGAGCGAAACAAAGCTTTCGTTGGCATGTTCAAGCATGGCCGCCGTGCAACCGGCCCGCTGCGTCTCGTTTGTGGGAGCAGACTCCGCTCTGGCAACTTGACCTCGCAATGTCTCCAACTCCATCGCCTGCGCAATCAGCTGGACCTGCACGTTCGCCGCCCTCAGGTTCACCTTTGCAAGTGCCGACTCCAGTTCAGAGGCTTTCGCCTGGGATACTTTGAGCTGTGACCCAACCTCCGAAACTGTAGTGTGCTCTTCCATTAGCTCTTTCGCGAGCGTCCGTATATGGCCCTGCGCATACTCCAAATTATGATCCATCGCATCCACCCTGCTGGTCGCGTTTACGAGCGCAAACTCCAGCTCAGAGGCTTTCGCCTGAGACTCATGGAATAGAGCCCCAACCTCACGAACATTCGTCTGCTCTTCCTCGAGCGCCACCAAAAGTGAATTAATTCTTGTGTTTGCGTCCTCCAAGAATGAGACCGCTGAATCTCCCCTCTGCCTCGCGTGTTCGAGTGCCGACTCCAGTTTAGAGGCTTTCGCCTGAGACTCTATGAGCAGAGTCCCAACCTTGTTAACCTTCGTCTTTTCTTCCTCTAGCGCCTTCAACAGTGCATCAATGTAGTTCTGCGCGGCTTCCAATTTACGCTGCACGGCTTCCGCTTCCTGCCCTTCCCGCTTCATGACCGTCCTCTCCTCCTCAAGTGTCTCCTCACAAGCTTTGGCCTTTGCGTTGCCACTTCATGTCCTGGTCTAGATGGCTTGCTTTCAATTCCTTGGACAGCGTCTGCGCTTGAAACATCGCAACAATGCATGTCGCCTTGGCATTCGAAGCTTTCGTCTCCTCCTCCTCGAGTTTCTTCTTCATGTCCATAAGTTTCTTTTTAAGTGTCCTATTTAATGTCCGAAGAGCTGTCAACCGCTCGATCTCCTTTGCCTGATGTGAATTAATGTTCTGAAGAGCAGTGAACTGAGCATGGATGTCATTACAATCGGTGGTGACGGAGGCTAGCTCCTTTGGTGCAGCAATTATACAAAGCTGGCAATAAAAGCAGCACAAATAGTATGTCAAAAGCAGAAGCAATAATCAAAACTGAAAGGTTGAAAAATGTTTCCAATGTAAATGTGGAGCCAAATATATAGTAGATTATCGGAGCAGTCCTTATGCAGCTTGCATGATGGACCACGTCTCGTCAACTAAGATTGTTCTGATCTGTGTATGTGAAGCACAAGATACGAGAGCAACAAAGTATGACGTTGTTACTTATCTGCAGCTTGCAGAATAAGAACAAAACGATATGCAAATTATGTAGTAGATTATCGGAGCAGTCCTTATGCAGCTTGCATGATGGACCACGTCTCGTCAACTAAGGTTGTTCTGATCTGTGTATGTGAAGCACAAGATACGAGAGCAACAAAGTATAACGTTGTTACTTATCTGCAGCTTGCAGAAGAAGAACAAAACGATATGCTATGTTTGTATTACATTCAATATATTAGTTATAGGGAGAATTAGAGCATGACACCGGTGCGCCTGTGGGTACCCGTAATCCACAAATGCAGGTACCTGTTAGCACCCGCAGGTATTTGCAGTAGATCATAAGAATACTGTGCAATATTGTTTACTCAATAGCCCAGTCAATGGCCTCAGCCTTGATCCGCCCTTACGGTTTACCCCTGTCCTCAGACGTGGAGATGTAGCTCATGAATGAAACAATGAGCTCAACAGCCCAGGCGGTGGCCTCAGCCTCACCCGACCGACAGGGACTCCTTGTGCCTCAGCATAGAAGTCAGCTGTTGAGCTAACAGTACAGCTGCCTGGCTTTGTGCTTTCGCGCGAAGTCAAGCAGTTCAAACCACCATATGCCTAACCATGTCCAGTAAAGGATAAGACACAGTGAGAGCTGTCAAACTCAATGAGCCTTCATGTGGACAAAGGCTCACTTACACGGATCCCTTGGGGAGAGTTCAACGTGTGTGAGATATTACAGGTCTTGGGCATGGGGACCCTCCCTGGACAAGTGCTTCTTTGTGTGTGCAAGCCCCAGAAATCACCAGAGTGAGCAAGCAGCAGATGAAAGTGCAGCCCAAATGGGGTGTGCAGGCGGCGAGCTATCAACTGTTACTGCTACCCTAGCTGTTCCGAAGATAGTGCCAGCAATTGATGAGTTTTGCGCCGAATCGAGCGAGAGTTGGGCGGTGGGAAAGCCCTCAGGAAGACAAAGACAAAGGTGTTCTTGGTTTTGTGAAGGCTTGAATCAAGCCCGAGTTATGGGCGATGTTTTCGGCCAAAAGGGGAAAGTGTAGTGGTGGTGATGCCGGGATGGGACCGTCTTGCACATGCGCGCTGCGTCAACGGCGCCCTCCGCCTGCTGCACAGGCAAACCGCGGCAACAGAGCGAAACATCGAGCCCCTAGAGGTTGGAACATACGACGACAGCGCGCGCGAAGGAGTGGTGGGGAAACTGATCAGGAGGGTTGCAGTCGAGTGTGATGAGCAGACGTGCAACGGCATCACCGAGCGTGCGCCCGCATCTGTCGTGCGGTCGACAAAGGACCAGCCAGTCTCTGAGTGTAAAGAGACGTGACGGAAAAGCAGCCTCTGCGCGGGAGCCCACCACGCCTGGCAGACAAGCACGCAGTTGGCGAGGAGGCGATCATCAGACACGCGGCTGGAGGACGAGGCATACCCCGTGGTCGCTGTTGACCGCCGTCACTCGTCTGCAAACACCGTTGCCGCGTTGATTTGCACGCCAATGCACCGGGCATAGGAGACTGCATGGAGCGCAGAGAGTCGGACGGCGATGGTAACCGGTCAGTTCTGAAGATATTGTGAGTCGATGTGTAAAATTACAACGGGCCAGCGAACGTACTTCTTTGGACGAGGGCCACCCCGTGGTCGCTGTTGACCGCCGTCACCCGTCTTCTCCTTTCTCGGAGATTTTCCTCCTGCGTAGTCCAAACCTTCCTCCTGCAAGACTCTCCCTTTTTTGTCTGGGCTTCCATCGGAAATGCCAAGCCATCCTCCGGCGCTGGCGTTGTTATATTGTGCACGCCGCCTTCGTCCTGTCTCATAGTTTGTCGGCATCAAGTACGCCTTTGCGCTCACATGTGTGTACGTCGTCTTTTTGACGAGCAGATGGGGCTGGAATTCGGGAAGGGTGGTGACGAGGTCGTTGAGGTATGATGATTGCCCGCGAAGCTCGTCTGCAGCCCGTCATCTCGATACGTATCTTGTCCTCCGCTCCTGGGCGCACCTTCTGCGCCTCATCCGCAATCCCTCCAAGCAGCCACAGTCTCTCCTCGGTCGAAGCTGAGCGGGTCTCAATGAGCTCAATCAGTTTGTAGATTTTCGAGGTTAGAGAGGTAACGGTCGACGTGAGCACGGCGTCGAGCTCGCGGAGGTCGGCAAAGCGGGAGAGGTCCAGAGGGAGGGAGTCGAGAGTCTGCGCATAGTCCGCGCGCGCGTCGGAGGTAATCGATGGCCGTCGAGGCCCGTGGTCGTCGTTCCGTCGAAAGAACTAAGTCGACCAGTAGCACGCGCCTATGCGCAGACTCCAGTCAACCGTCCGTAGTATGTCTTCTGCGTGCGCAACGCAATCGTCGCTCGCGAGAAGTCCGAAGACAAGAAACAAACTGGACTCTTGCACGTCCGTAAAAGTCTTGCACCGTCCGTAAGAATGTTGCGCGCCGCCGTAGTCGAAAGCCCGAAGACAAGAAACAACTGGACTCTTGCACGTCCGTAAAGTCTTGCGCCGCCGTCGTCAAAAGCCCGAGGACAAGAAACAAAAATCCGTAAGAGACAAGTCCTACAGAACGCGCACACAGCGCAGACGTCAGACTCGTCCTCGTTCTCGCTGTCGCTGTCGCACGTAGTGGTAGGGGAAAGAAAGCTAAATTTTCACACGGTGTACAAGACGTGACTAACACAAGTTATTATCGCGTGTGAACCGGCTGCCAAGGCGCTGCTGCACTTTGGTGGCGATGTCCGTGACTTGGCGAACAAACTCGATAACCTCCAGGGCATGAGCATCAAGGGGAACAATCGACGATTGACTTGCCTTCATCGACGAATTGCATGCACGCGGGATGTACTTTATGATGGATTTAACTGTTGGTACCATGGGTGATCTTATGGTTTATCTGGGTGAGTAATGCGAGTGACTAGCTATCAGCACTGACGGACTACTTACAACGCAGCCACTTCAATGAATCGACACCATTTGACCTTAATGAATACAACGTTGCTTGGAAGCGATCAAAGTATGCGCCGTGGGGATTCGATATGCACAAGGATTTGACAATTACGAATGAACACAACTTGTCTTGTACGCTTCCGAACTTCTGGGATGATACGGGTATCGAGCTCAATATCACAACCTCGAATGGTTGCATGGCATCAGAACTCGACCAGTATGGTGACCTGGAGGCCTTTGGTGTTCATCCGGATTGACAGCGTCAACTGAGCAAGTTCGCATCCGAGAAAGTTCGTCTGACGAAGCGGAGTCGGGCGATGCGAATGCGACGACGGTCGATATCAGCTTGGAATTTAATGTCCAGATGAACTGTGACCAGATGACGGCGAGCATCTCGTTCATCATCACAAGCTTCGGCAAGGGTGGTAACCGCTCGATCACCGCCGTGAACTGCGGATCGGTTGCAAACCCTGATCCTGCAACGATTTTGGGTGCTGGGACGAGCTCGTGGGCGTGGAACGCGACGCTGACGGGCGTGTTGGACAATATCATCGACATCATTTTGAACAACCCGCCTTCGCAGGACGGCACCTCGTCAACGAACGCACGCGACCATCTGCTTCTGCGCAAGGGCTCCGCCCGCAATCCCATGGTCTTCCTCTCCGCAGACTACGACAGCGATGCGTTCGGGCTGGACTCAGGCTCTGGGAAGTACACGTTCACGCACCAGGCGCTGGGCGCAGATATGTTTAGATACTCGTTGAATTACGGACAGAACTGGACGACACGGACTGCGTATGAGGATGTGACGAGCATAGATAAGAGCTTGTTTGATAAAGATGAAAATTGGTGGACAGGCGAGCATATTATTGTGCAATGTAAGCGCTTTTACTCTTATATGTGCTATAATCTGCTAATCAATTTTACATTAGACTGGTCTGGTACTGCTGCATCAGCCTATACTGTTGTGCATGCGGACAGGAATTATGCTCACCAGCGCCGTGTCCCTCAGTTCCTCGCCCGTGGTCCGTTCAACACGTGGGGTTTCGACAGATGAGTGAACTTCCAGATGGACAATACCGCCGACGGACGCTGGGAGCTCGAGATCATAAGCACATGGCCGACGTACCTCATGCTCAACGTGTTTGGGTTCGATGACTATTTCTACGGCGACACGGACAGCGACGGCGCCTCCCGCCCAATTCGGCTGCTCCCAACTACTTGAACATCAGTGCCCCGCCACACCCGCATCTCGCGTGGACGCTGGTCGTAGACGACGCGACGCTGCGGTGGAGCCTCGAGCCGCGTGGGGAGAGCGCACTACTCCTGTCGATCCCGGTAGTCACTGGTACGCTGGCAGTGGCGATCTTCATGTGGAGCTTTTATGGGATCAAGTACAACCAGTGGGGGTCTCAAGGAGAAGGCGGGCCATTCACATTATTTCCCCATCATTGGCTCGCTGGGCTCGAAGTCTGCGCAAGATCTGCATGCGGCGCCGATGTAGGAGAAACACTCGAGCCATGGACACGCGTATACAGGCGATATTATCGGTTGACCTGATGACAAGAATAAGCGGAAGACAGTGCTTATGGCGACTTTGGAGTACGAGATCATCGACTGGAAGTTGAAGGTTAAGATCGGTGGTCTTGGTGTGATGAGTTCGTTGACGGGCAAAGCTATGTCGGACGTCGACCTGATCTGGGTTGTACCGAAGGTGAAGGATATTGAGTACCCCGTTGGTGAACCTGCCGAACCTATCGAAGCCATTATCTTCGGCGAGCCGTACCTCATTGAGATCGAGACGCACGTACTCGACAACATCACATACGTTATCCTCGACTCGCCGGTCTTCCGTGCGCAAACGAAGGCGGATCCGTATCCTGCGCGCATGGACGACCTCAGCTCAGCCATCCTCTACTCGACGTGGAACCAGGCTATCGCAGCGACCGTCAGGCGCTACCCGCAGATCGATATCTACCACATTAATGACTACCATGGTGCGCTCGCTGCTATCTACCTCCTCCCGAAAGTCCTCCCGGTATGCCTGTCTCTCCACAACACAGAGTTCCAGGGCCTGTGGCCGCTCCGCACGAAGGAAGAGATGAAGGAAGTATACTCGGCGTTCAATATCAGCAGGGAGCACTGCACGAAGTACGCTCAGTTCGGTAACACGTTCAACTTGCTCCACGCCGCGGCATCCTTCATCAGTGTGCACCAGAAATCGATCGGTGTCGCCGGTGTGTCTGACAAGTATGGTAGGTGGTCGTGGGCTCGTTATCCGGCGCTATGGACACTCAAGCATGTGGACTCACTCCCGTATCCGGACCCAACGGATATTGCCGCTTTGGACGAACAGCCCGTACAGATCAAGGACATTCAGATAGATGAAGAGGCAAAGGCGAAACGTCCGGAGTTTAAGTGGCAGGCTCAGGAGTGGGCTGGTATTGCTCAGGACCCTAAGGCAGATCTCTTCGTGTTCGTCGGTCGTTGGTCGAAACAGAAGGGTGTGGATCTTATTGCGGACGTGATGCCTTCGCTGTGAGTTCTTTTAATGCTATCTTACTAACTAGATGAATATTTGCTCATTTATTAATGTCAGGCTGGAAAAGCGCCCCTCGATTCAGTTGATCTGTGTCGGTCCCGTCATTAATGTGTATGGTCGTTTCGCTGCGGAGAAGCTTGCTCGTCTCATGGAGATGTATCCTGACCGAGTGTACTCGAAGCCGGAGTTCACTGCTCTGCCTCCGTACTTGTTCAGTGGTGCCGACTTCGCTTTGATCCCTTCGCCTGATGAGCCGTTCGGTTTAGTCGCTGTCGAGTTCGGTCGCAAAGGTGCCCTTGGTGTTGGTGCTCGTCTTGGTGGTCTCGGTCTCATGCCTGCATGGGTAAGTTCATATTATCTGTCTCTAATGTTTGCAGTCTGACTTTGGTTACAGTAGTTCCCTGTTGAATCGAGTTCAACAGCACACATGTTGTCCCAGCTTACGAAGACAATTAAAATGGCGCTTAAGTCAACGGAAGAAGAGCGTGCTATCTTGCGTGCTCGATTGGCTGTTCAGCGTTTCCCGGTTGTTGAATGGCGTCAGCGCATGGGAGACTTCCTCAAGCGCAGTATTAATACTAGCCGACAGATCGCTGGCTCCTTGGCATGGAGACCTTCGGATGGTGAAGCTGAGCATGTGCCTCGCGTTGCGGTCATGGATACGGAAGATTGGGATCCTGGACATTGGGAAGAACCGATTAGTCCAACTGGGACACGCGAAGCACATATGACAGCTCACACAGCTTGATCCCTGGAGCTTGAGCCATTTGACGCGCAAAGCCACCTCTGCGGAAGATAAAGAGAGAAAAGAGAGAGCCCACGCTCTTCCAAAAGAATCCGTAATGACCCATCCAGGTGCAGGTCTCGAAGCCACCCCCACCGCCGCCGTGACCAAAGCCGAAAGTGAAGACAGAGCGCGGGGAAGCCGCTGGTGAAGCTAGAGCGGAAGTCGGATATCAAGATCGAGAAATCCGGGTCGTCTTTGGCCTCGACGTCTATGGCTGTCAGCGGCGAGGACGCGCCATACCAGGAGTTCAAGCTGATGAGCTGCGACAGGCATGGGCGGCGATACGACGTGTTGTAGTTCGACTCACTAAAACCGGTTGACATCAGTACATGTGCGCGGCCCGTGAAGCTCAACCACAAGGAGCTGCGCCGTGACCCTACTGGTGAGGGTCCGGCGGCGTCAGCTCGCAGGTGCCCTTGAAGCCGATGTTAGGGGTCGATGAGAAGCCCGTCATTGGTACAGATGGACGTATAGTCATGGTCGATGCAGTGGAGCGGTCGATCCTCAACGAGGCGATCCCGCAGAAAGGGAAGGGTGCCAAAGACAAAGACAAAGACAAGCGGAAACGCAAGCTTAAGAAGAAGACTCGACAGGTGTTCCTGGTTCCCGAGCACATCCAGCAGAGCGTCGAGAGGAACAGTATCCCTGGGTCGCGGAGGACGGGACGGGCAGTGAGGTGTGGGTGGGAAGGATGGAGGAGCCGGCGAAGAGCGAGACGCACGCGCTGTTCATGCCCGCAGCGGACCAGGTGTTCAAGTTCGTCCCTGTGCACCGGTGGTACAAGGTTTAGAAGCGTCGGGAGACGTACCAGATCGCGCCGAGCCTCGAGGAGGCAGTGAAGCTGATGGCGAGAATGGAGAAAAATCGTGAGATGGACCGCTGGTCGATGCGCTCGCGCAGTAATGCGGCGAACAGCGTCTCTGCGCTGATCGCGGGCGGTGCGACGACGGGCGCGAGTCTCGTATATGACATTAGTGGCAGGTCGCTGGGCCCCGGGGGGAGGAGACTGTAGACTGTAGACTCGAGGATGCGTGGGCTGTTCGAGGAAGACGATGAACAGGGTGTTGATAACCGCCGGAGACCGGAAAGAGACAGAGGGGGCGAGGGTGGCTTGGATGAGATGGAGTATAAGGGGGAGTTTGCGGATGATGAAGAGAAGATGGATGTCGAGGACACTCGTGACGAAGAGGCCGAGGAAATTGAGGTTTGCTCAGTTCTTTTTTCTCTCTCAATATTCAGTTGATCAACTTTCTTTTCTGCTATCCAGGAACGTCTAAAGTGTGAATATCGCATAGCAAATAAGACACGAGAGGGTTATATAGACGAATCAGATGAAGACGAGGAAACAGGGCAGCAGTTAACAGGTGCAGGCAAGCAAACGAAGAAACTTGTCCGCAAGATCGAGAAGAATGGCGCGTACGATAGTGATGATGATGAAAATCCTTATGCCTCCTCGGTATGCTTCTGCGCACTTTCTGACGATCGTCTACTGATAGTACTACTCGTAAGGCTGAGGAAGAGGGAAGAGGAGCCAGAAGTTATGGCTACTGGTGTAGCCCAACAACAAACAACACAACAGCAGCAGTCTGGCTCTCAAGTTCCGACACCAACAGCAGCAACCCACACCAACGCCTGGATCCAAACCCTCGTCCCGCCCACCTCCAGACCGCCCTCACGCACCAGCTTTCCCCGCGCCTACATAAATCAAGACAGAACCGGCACCAACGCTGCCCGTGCCGAGTGTCAGCGTCAGCGGATAGTGTCGCTGCAAAGTGCGCGACCTCACCCTCCGCGCCCGCAACAATTAGATTGATACGGGACACGGACCCTTAAAGCTCAGGGTCCGTGCCCGTCACGCGTGATGCCCGGCATACCTCTGCCGCGCACGCGAGCATGCCGGGACCCGGGGCACCTCAGACAACACTCGCACGAGTGCTGCTACTTCTTCTTCAACCAGGACCCTCCGGCGACGCGTTCGACGCGCCGATCGCTCGCGCGCGCGTCGATCACGTCGATCCTGCGCAGCCCCAGCGCGCACCGACGTGCTTGAGGACTCGGGGAGCGCGCAAAGTCGCGCATATGCGCCCCCCTTGGCCTCGGACGGGCCTCGCTTCGTACGCGAGCGCCTTACGTCCTAAGAGGACAGGTGAGTGACACGCTCACCCTTGTTGCTTCTTTTTTTGCTGATTCTCCCACAGACCCTGTGTCCCGTATCTTTCTGTACAACTTAGAGAGGTACGGGACACAGGGTCTTTCAATAGGAAACTGTATTGAATCGTGTCTCGTACCCTCCCCCTCAACTTAGGGAGATACGGGACACCAGCGCCTTTCCAAGCGCTTATGCGCCTCCCCTTCTTTCTCTGGGCGCTTCCCCCCCCTCGCGAGCACGGCGCTTGTGTTCGCCTTTCCCAGCCTCTTCCTCGACTCCCCCAACACCTCGACTCCCACACCTCGCCATCCGCTCCACCTTGAGGGGCCTCCGTCCTCATTCCCGGCGCCGTCTCCTTCACGTCCGACATCTTCCACGCGCTTGTGAACGGGAGTTGATGGAGGTCTGCACGAGCATGGCACAGGAGTTCGAGGCTGGTAAGTTTATTTCTTCTTTATCCCTCTACTTCATTGTATTTACATACTCAAACAGAATCCTAGCTCACACCGGATACGGCGCACGCCTCTGACAGTTTATGCGAAGTACTTTGACGCCGTTGAGAATGCGGATGCGGTCACTGGTGGAATGGACACCCATCTCCTTCAAGATGGCTTGGTCGAGGTCAATAATCACCTCGCCGGATATCTTCGCGCGAAATGCAGACGCATGCTGCGCGCAACGTCCTGCGGGGTCGAGAGTCGACGAGCGCTGACACTTCCTCCCAGCCTCCTTCCTCACGCCCCCACTTCTCCGAAGAGGACTACTCATATGGCGGGCTGATGCTGTGGTTGTCGAAGCTCTTAGAATGGCAGCGCGGTCACGAGTTGGAGACGACGACAGCGCGCACCATCTCGCCGAGCGAGTCTTCTTCTTTCAGATTCAGAGCTCGAAGGCGTCGAGCCTGCCTCACCAGACGACCATCGCGTTTAATTGTATTTCGCTGATTCCCATGGCTCATGGTGAGGAACGGACTCACGGCATAAGCGGCCTATGGCATCCATTGTCCTCGAGCCCGGTGTTAAAGAGATGCGCCTTGCCGACGCAAGGGACTTCTTGCGATCAGAGAAGGTATGGAAACTGCCATTCATCTACTAATAATTAATCTAACTTTCTCATTTACTAGCGGTACGCTGATCACAGTATCCCCTTCCGCCGCAACTATCTCCTCCACGGTGTCCCTGGCTCGGGCAAGTCTTCGTTGATCCTTGCTTTTGCTGGCGCACTCATGCTCGACATTTACTTTCAGCCTCCTGGATGAACGATGCGACGCTGTCGTCACTTATGGGACGTGTGCCTGTCCGGTGCATTGTCCTTCTCGAGGACCTTGACGCTACATTCACTCGCTCAACCTCGCGCGCTCGTCCTCGTCCGACAGCAAGGATGAAGATGGTGACGACGACGACGACGACGACGACGACGACGATGACGACGACGGCGATGGCGATGGCGATGGCGATGGCGATGGCGACCACGACGACGATGATGATGATGATGACGACGACGACAGGAAAATGGCAAGAATAAGGAAAGCAAGAAGGATGTCTGTAAGTACGGATCTCAATCAGCTTAACTTGAAGTTGCTAAGTGTTGTCATTGGGTAGCCTACGACGATGGTCGCACCCAGCTCCTGCTTTGTCTACATGGGCTCCTCCCTATCGCCTATCGCAGCGCAACGTATAACATTCCCGTCGCCATCTGGCTCACCCATGCCTACCCGCATGAGCCCCCGCTGGTCTATGTCGTACCCACGAGCGACATGCTCGTCAAGCCCCCCAACCAGGTCGACCAGAATACACCACACTCTGGCGCCGGAAGCCCGACGTACGTACAATCTCTACCACCGCACCCACGGCCGCGCGGTATTATCCAAACGATTAAATCGATTAATGGCTGTCATCGATAATATTACAGACATGCAGCCTCACTGCCCTCCTCGAGGCAATGCAGGATTTGTTCTCGCGTCAACCGTGTTCTCTTCGCCGCGCTCTCGCGCCTCGGGCACGTGGACGTCTGGATCGAGTTCAAGAAAGCAAGCCCTTGGCAGGCCGAGGCGCTCTTCCGCGACTTCTTCCCGTGCGCGGACGTCGACACCGACCGCGAGGGCGAGGTCACTGCAGCGTGCGATTGCCGAGCTGGACGAGTACTCGGCCCAGCGGAAAAAGTTGGAATCTCGTCGACTTACGCTTGACGCGGCAATCTCGAAGGCAGAGCGAGCGCCTACTTTCAAAAAGGAGAAGGACGGGAGAGAGGCACAGGAAGAATTGGAGCTCGCCAAGGAGAGGTACGATGAAATGGCGGAAGATGTGAAGACGCGGATGGATGCGATTCGTGAGGGCGATCTGGATAGCCTGAGGGCACTCGGTGGCTTCTTGGACATGGAGATGAGGTTCGTAGAACAATATCTAGAGACCTTGAAGGAGGTGAAATCTGAATGGCGTTGAGTGAGTCTATCTTCACCTTAAACAGTCATCGTACACTAATCATTCCGCTAGCTATTCGTCCCTCAGTAAACCGTCTGCTGGAATTTTATCTCCACATATCTTTGCCAGACCATCAGCACGAAGCTCTACCTCTTTGGAATCGCCGAAGGCGACGCCTCCATCTTTGCCTTCTCGCTTTGGCTCGCATCGTTCCATGCGCTCTATCCGATTGCCCAAGAATTCGCCAAAAGCTTCCTCGCAGCCCTTACCTAAATCTGAGTCTGAATCCGAAGAAAACGAAGCAATGGCGACGCCGAGACGCTCTCAGAGCAAGTCAATCTCTAAGCCGACTCGCTCGCAATCGAATTCGGTGGCAGCACCGGACGACGACGAGCCTGACGATGGCATGGACGCGGATGGAAAGCACAGACGGAAGAAGAGCACAGCTAGCGGTGTGGCTAGTTAGGTTGGCGGTGTGCTTACGGGTGTCATGAGTTGCGGCAAGAAGGACACCCACCCAGACAAGGAGAGTTTTGCTGCTCTTGGAGATGACGATGAAAACCTCGAAACAGGGGATCCTCCTCGCCCTTAGAGAGCGCTTTCTAATCGGTCGATGAAGAGCAACAAGAGTACAAAGCCTCGACCTCGCTCACGAAATGGCTCATTCTCAGGCGCACGGAAGTTAAAATAACGGAAAGGAGGATGGCAAGGAGAAGAAGGTCATGAAGGCTCTCTTTGACTTCACAGGGAGCAACGATGAACTCAGCTTCAAAGCTGGTGACGAGATAATCGTAGTTCAAGAAGTGCTAGATGGCTGGTGGCTTGAAGAAGTCGGAGAGAAGAAAGGACCCTTCCCCACAAACTATGCTGTACTTGTCTCTGGAAAGGACGAAGAAACTGGCCGCGGATCACCAACCATGGCATCACCAGCCTGTTTGCCATCGAGAAGTCGAAATCCAAGCACGTCAAGTATTTTCAAGGCTTGCGCAGATTGCTCGCGTCGGGCAGCGCAATCGCAATAGTGGGTTCGCGGAGGATGAAGACGAGAGTCGGCACACTCTCTTTAATGGAAACCGACTGGGTGTGGAGGATAGTGGGTACGGTGCAGACGGCGCCTGTGAGTTTAGTCATGAGCATGGGCACGACAACGAGAGCATCGACGAGAACGGTTGGCATCCCTTCGGCGACCACCATAGGAGTCCCGTGAAAGAAAGGAGTGGCAACACACTCTTCGACGCCCGTCCACATAGAGCAGATCTCTCGCCGTCGGATTTGGATAGCGATTCTTTATCGCCTGCGCCTGAGCCGCAAAGACGTGGAACCATGATACCCCACTCCGCCCCCTAATTTACGACTGCACCTGTTGTCGACTTGTCCTTGTCCGCGTCGTCAGATGCGTCCGTGAAACGCGTGTCCGCCGCCTCGACGGGGCACACATGCTCCCGATGTGACATTGCAGCCTTCGTCTATCTCGCAGATAGCGATGGGCCTTCATACATAAAAAATATGATAGATAGTTATATGTATTATTGTACTATATTGCTAATACAAGCCTAATTAAAAAAAAGAAGCATGTTCGAAGTCGAGTGATAGCCTTTAGAAGTTGGTGGCTGTGCAACTTCCGTGGACTTCGACTACGGGTTCTTTCCCATTCTGTCCACCTACTCCCTTGCTTTCCTTCATCTCTGGCCTCTCTCCCTCGTCCACAACTGCAGTAAATGGCTAAGAAGAGCACTCAGAGCCTGAAGAGGGATCTTATAAATGAAAAAGGGGTGAGCAGAGCTCACAGTGGCTGTAATTCATTCAAACTTCATCTGAGACATGTCTGTCTTCTTTCTGCATGTCAGATTAGTGATGATTTAATCACAATAGACCTGGATGAGGCCATGGAACTGGAGGACAACTCGGATGAGGTGGTCAACAGCTGTCTGGAGGACTATCCTTTGATAGTAGACGACTCTCCAGAGGGAAGATATGCTGCTGAGGTGACAAGAGCACATATTACTGAGCAGACACGAGAGGGACACATCAGGTGCGTACTCTCCACTCCTTTTCTTTGCAGCTAATGCTTATGGACATCTGTAGAATCACAAGATACTTCCTGGTCTATGTCAAGCGCAGGTTTCCTGATTGGAGTCCGTCAAAGGTGGATGAGCAAGTGCCATATATGATTACCAGCTTCATTGCATCTCGCTGTTCGCCTGTTGAAGCTGGTGGTGAGGGCTTAAGGGTATGTCTCTGTTATTCTCTTCCATGCTTATCTGCTAAGGCCTCTGTACTGTCAGTTTTCTACTGCTGTTGCAACACGTGCCGCTTTAACGTACTTCTTTTCGCACCTGCGACCTGATGAAAGTACATCTTCATAGTTTAAGGATCCCTCAACTGGTATATGGTGTGTTCTCCCCCTGCTTTATACTTTCCTACCTTCTAAGTACCTCTGTTATTCAGGCATGGACTCCCTACCCGCTCTAGGGCTGTCTCTGAGTTCATGATTGGACTTGAAAAGACAAAGGCAAAGTTGGGCGAAGTTTCTCGCTCAGCACGTGCTATTCATTATGAGGATATGATGCGGCTGCATCACATCTGCATTGAGAGCCAGGAACTCACTACAGTGCAGCGCCAGCAGGGCACAGTGAGATATGTACGTATCCATTTCACTTTGCACTACTTTTTGCTAACTGTATTAAATTAGACTACATATCTCTTTGCATGGCTTCTACTGCTGCGTGTTGATGAGGTACTCAGACTCAAGTTTGAGAGCCTCAACATGGTGCATCCTATTGTGCCTGACAAGTGTGAGTTATTTTTGTGCTATCTCTTGAATATTACTTATATTTATTTAGTAACATATGTTGATATCTATCTCGAAGATAGAAAGCATGCACAGACCGGAGACCCCCACTGCTATCGTGTTCATGCCAATGACAAACGTCCTGAGATCTGCCCTATCAGAGCTCTCATCAAGCTGTCACAGGTGTATGGCCAGGAATTTGATCCTTGTGGCTCGCTCTTTCTGAACATCAATCAGAAAGGTATTATTGAAGTTGGTCGCCCATTGGTAAGAGAGGTTTTATATTTATTCTCTTCTTTAATCTCATAATATCTTACACCAGACAACAAGTGCTATTACCCGTGCACTAGCAACCGACTTTCAAAAGATAGGTGATCGCAATTGGGTACTTTATAGTACACACTCCTTTAGACGTGGTGGCTGTCAACATCGGCTGCGTCTGGATTGGACCCTTGGCATGGTAGCGGCATGGGGAGGCTGGTCTCAGCAAGAGGCTACCACCATGTACCGCTACATCTACTCACCAAGAGATAATCACAGCATGACTCAGGATTATGATAGAAACGATGCAAAGCGTCCTAAATTCAAATTTCACTAGAATTTCTATGCTCTGGCAATGTAGAGCTTAATTGTTTACAGAATCTACCATATATTTCAATATATCAATTGGCTCATACGCCTTTACATCTGTTTAGTCAATTTCTTGTAAATATCAAACCAATGCTTACATCCACCCCATTTCTGATTCCAAAGCGCCTCTGAGAACATATTGTTCTCAAAGTACATTGCCTTCTGCTTCTCTGCCTTAATGCGTTCCAAGCAGAGAGTGCGGAAGATATAAAACCTGTTCTGATTGCCCCACTTCTGCTGCCAGAGATAGTTAGAGAAATTGCCATAAGCCAAATACATCCCTTTTGTCTTCTCCGCCTGTATAACATAATCACAGGCCTTTAACATCTCATTGACGAAGACGTTAAAGGAGAGAAGACCATCATCTCCAGGCTTCTTCCGCTTGGTGGTCCTGGCTGTGCTTGCCTCGATTTGCAGATATGCAGTAAACGCATCTTGATCACCTCCAAAATCCTCCTTCAATACCTTAGCAACACGCTCGCGACGGGTGATTACATTCTTGATTGAACTCCACTCCACGTTCTTCAGAGTGCCATTGTCATGTGCCAAGCGAATGCGCTCCACCATCTCCATTTGGTCCAAAGCCTCTTTGATGCCACTGGCTCTGTTGAGTGTATCAATATCTTTGCGTGAGATGGCTCTAAGAATATGAAGCTCCTGAGATGGCAGTGAGGACCAAGCAACAGAATGAGGTGAGCTGGGCGGTGTCGGTGAGTGATAGCGCTCAGTGAATGGAGCTGTATTATGCCAATCATCAAATGAGAAGCTGGAGCTTGCAGCCTGCACCTGGTTACGCTCAAGGACAAGCGGATCTGAAAAATTAATTAGAGATGTATTTAAACAGCTATTATTAGTCATATATAGACACACCTGCCGCTGGCAAAAGCTGAAACCTCTGATTCTGTGCCGCTGCCTTCTGCCATTCCAATCCCAGATTAAAGAGGCCCTTGTACTGCTGCACACGCAAGCTATGATCGACTTGTATGGCTGCCGTATTGCGTACATTGAGCTTCACGTTCTCTTCAGATGCATTGGTGCTTGGCATAGCATCAAGCGAGATCTTGAGGTAGCTGGCAATAGCTGCTCTGAGCTGAGGGACATTCTGGTTACGTGCGATAACCTTCCGATGCTCTGCCGAATTGATGATATCAATCCAGAGCTGCAATTCACGCTTCTTTGCATGGCTGATTATAGTTGCATTCAGCTCAGGCAGTATAGAAGCACTCATGCTTAAGGCCTGCATTAAATAAAGCAGTTGTCAGTATATAGATGTATGTCCGAGGCCAATGTAAATTAAATCACATTATAAATAAGTAAATAAATAAAAACAAAAAACCGCCATTGGAATCTCTCCCAGACCAAAGAACAGCACTCAGTCTATGTCTGAGTATGCATCCGTGTGCATATGGAAAGCAGCAAAAAAAAACCAAGGTGTTCCGAGGCCGGGGGAATATTTTATTGATTTTATATGATTTTTTACAAAAAAAAATGGGCCCCAGGGGCTATAACCCTCTTCGGGGCACTTGGAGGGCCTACCCGGCGCATTGGGGCCCCTTCAAGCGCCCCCGCGGGCCTAATCCGGGCGCCCGGACGCGCCAGAACGAAGAGGGAAGGGGGAGAGGAGGGAAAGAGGGAATAGGGGAAAGAGAGGCTACCGGCCGAAGAAGCAGAAGGAAAAGAAGGAAAAAAGAGAGAAAAAAAAGGAAGTCCGGAGACTCACTGGTGGGGCCTGGGAGTCCATCCGGGGCACGCGCGCGCGTAGCGAGGGCGAGCGAGCGAGCGAGCGAACGAGAGGGGAGGGGGGGATCAGAGCAATGGGGGGAAGGGGGCATGCTATATGCAAGCCACTCCCTTCGGGTGAGGCCCCGGAGCTCGAAGCGGAGCTGCCACGCCACCCGCGCGCCTTTCCGCAATCGGAAAGCGCCCGGACAAAGCGGCGAGGGAGCCCCGATATAGTAGTTAAGTGAAAAAAAAAAGAAAAACAAGCGGCCGGACGCACGGGGTGGCGGGTTTCCGGGGTCTCGCGACGTGCGGACGCGCGGCCGCAGGCCAGGTGGCGTGGGACCCGCAATCGCCGCTTTTGGGGGGCGTGTCTCGAGACACGGTTCCCACGCCATCCCGCGCCAAAAGGCCGTGTCCCGTACCTAAGAAGCCGGAGCTGAAAGGCAGTGGGAGCTGGCGACGAGTCCACTCGTGGGTGGGCGGCGAGTTCTAAGTTTACTTATTATTGTACTTATTTTGTGCTTATAATATTATCATCTACTTATATTAATTGAATGACTGTATGACTGAACTGCCTGACTGACTAACCTGACTGACTGACTGACTGAAGCACTGATTTAAGTCAACATCACTGATTTCAGTAAGCCGCTCCTGAATAATGGGAGGACATGCATGAATAAGTGAAGCTTGCCTTATTTGAGACTTCAGTCTCTCAGGACCTTTAAGTGACGCTTAAGTCACTTTCAGCAGAAAGTAGTTTTCCTGATGGGGAAGGTCTGCTCACGTGGACAGTATAATTCAGTTCAACAGTCGCGTCGTTTTCACAAGAACGACGCGCCAAAGCCACTTCAAGTTCACCATCCATGCCCCCCAAGCGGCCAAGGCAGCCCATCGACTACTCCGAAAGGGCAAGAAAAGCAGCCGCGACTCGAGCTGCAAAGAAGCAGAGACTGGAAGAGGCTCATGATGCTGCCATGGTCAACGAGCGGCGATTGACCAACGAGTTGATTTCCACTGGAGTGGCTGACCAGGTTCAAAGCGCCCCAGATGCAAGTGGTCACTCGAGTTCAACAAATCGTTTTGGATATGTATATGCGAACGTCGGTCGTTTGGGAATGCAAATTGTAGGAATGCGTAGTATGGGCAACGGTACGTTAATGTTGTCTCAGGGAAAGTATAAAGTACTGAATTTGTTATTTACTGCTAATGCAATGTAATTAGGAAGCGTTGGATATAATATGCCACCACCTCAGGCTGATACTGTGGATCATGTCCATAATTCGAACACCGGCAAGTTATTTTGTGTTATTACAGATTTTGAAGTATTAAATGGCTTTTCTATCAGGTCCTCCGCAAACATTACGGCTCCGTTCTCCTCAAGAATGCCCGCCAACTGTACAAGAAAGGCAGCCAGCTAAACATCCTACAATTGATCAAAGATTTCGGATGTCGCCAGCATTGGCTTTCGAAGGATTATCACGCGCAAAGGAACATTCTTTGCCAATGGCTGGACCGACAGAAAGCAACCCCCGTTATCAGAATAGGCCAGCCTGTTCCGCGCTTACTGGAGAGCATGGATCTGGTGACAGAGACGCTGTAGTCCCTGGGTCTAATCTGATGCAGGGCGCGACTGCGGTGCACTCTGAAGAAACACCATCAGGTTCGAAATTCCATCAGTCGCATGGTTCTACTGTTGGCTCCATTTCCAAGCGGGATCGAAATCCCCGGGTTCAGGTGAAATATGAACTTGAGACTCTGGAGAGGTTGATGGAGTTCATGGTGGGGACTCGCTCGGCGAACACGTACATGCCCTTGACGTGCTTTCTTCCTGGTTATGATGGAACGGGGGAGAAAGAGCGTGAAATATCTCTATCACGCTGGGACTATTTTGAGGCGGTATGGGGTATAATGGGTGCGATGCGTGAAGTTATTAATCGCATCGATGCTGAACATCTGTCCGAGGTGAAGTTAGTGGCAGAGAGATTGACGATGCATTTTGGGAACGTTATGCACCTCATTGCTCTTGCGCGTCCCCTAAAGTATTGCTGGGCATATTGCATCAGAATGCGCAAGGCGTTCGCAGAAATAGCCGACTTTGATATCGGAGCATGGCGTGAAGATGTGTTTATCTTCGAAATCGCTAACGACTTGGCGGGTGGCCGTCTACCCGTTGGTATGGTGTTACCGGACTTAGAACAAAAATTGCAGCCTACATCGAATCGTGGTTGGGAGAAAAAGGAGTTCTGCATTGCATGTGGGATGGTTGGCCATCACTCACAAGTATGTCAGAATCCGAGCGCTACGTTCCTCGCGCATAAAAAAGGTGGCGAGATGATGCAGAAACTTTGCTTCGGATGGAACAATAATCCGCGATCTTGTCATAACGTTTGTGGTTTTGTGCATAGGTGTTCTGTGTGTGGGACGGAGGGACATGCGGCAAGGGTATGCGACCGTAGGAGGTCGTAGTTGATGGAGGGGAGTCTGCTTGTGACTGTCAATTTGTTGTTATGACCTGCTATCAATTGCTTTCATTTTATTCTATCCTAATAACTTGTGCTTCACATTCTGAGAGGCAAAGTAATATTGCTTTCCATTTGCTTCCGTGTAATTAATTGGACTAAAAGTATGTTGTCATGTAGTGCGTAATGAGGCATTTTTTGCTAAGACCCATCGTATTGCTTGTCCACACACTTGTTCACCTCCATTACTTCTACAATGCCTTGCTGACCTATGACCCGCCTCTGCACCAACCAATATGTAGCTCCTCCAGCAGAACATTGTTCAGACCATATGATGGTTCTTTCACGATGCGTGGCATACCTGTCTCTGCCGAGGAGTTCGACTATTCCACAAAGCGCTGGGGAAAGCGCTGCAAATGCAATATCGTCAAGGTTGTTACTCCGAAAGATGGGTGCGTTCATCTCTGTCCCTCTTCTATTTCCTCAGCGTCAAGCTCACCGTGACGTGTCTTGCTTTGACCGACCGCCAGATCCCTTCCACTATTGAACATCAAACTAAACACTGCGTGTGCGCGGGCTGCCGTCGATCTAGCACATGCATGGCTAGGAGGGTGCGTATTCGCCAGCAGAACATCGAAAAGCGCAAGCTCATGGGACTGAGAGAATGAATGGATTTGTGTGCGAAGGAGGACTTGCAAGCTCCTGGTTTACACGATGTCGAGCTGAAGTCTGTGGCTATGGGAGAGTTTGACTTGATGGAGGACCTCTATGCTTCTTCTTCCGGGTCGCCAAAACCATCCTGCGGGCTAGTCGAAGCAAGAGCGCGATCAGCCTACGCGAGGCACATTCCATCTGGCTGCCGCCGTTGCCTCACGATTACACGCCGGAGTTCTGCTCGAAGCTCGAGAGAAGGTACTGGTGGAACTGTGGCCTTGGGCGCAAGCATCTTGGTATGGTGCTCACACAGCTGGTACGTGTCGCTCTGTTGTTTGCTTGTTACACTTTGCTCATGCTGATAATCGCTTCTGACGGTGTAGGTTCTTTATTCACCGACGAAACCAAGACTTGGAATGTCGGACACCTTCCTTCAGCGCTGTCTCGTCTTCTGAAATCCACTGGAAAGAGCCTTCCGGGTGTTAATTCACCATATCTCTACTTCGGATTGTGGCGCGCTACCTTCGCTTGGCACGTTGAGGATATGGACTTATCTCGATTAACTACATCTATCTTGGAGACCCGAAAGTTCTGGTACGCTATTCCATAGGGCAAAGCTGTATATTTGCAGAGCACCATGCGAAGTATGTAACATCCCAACCTTCATGGTGATTAACGCGATTAACTAGATTGTCCTAGGTTGCTTTCCTCGAGACGTTTCGTAATGCCATGAGTTCCTGCAGCACAAGTCATTCTTGCGTCACCCACCCTGCATGCGCAGTCCTCCTACAAACCATGTACTCTGGTGCAGCATGCAGGCGAGTTTGTGGTCACCTATCCTCGGGGCTACCATGCGGGCTTCTCAATTTGGGGCTGAACTGTGTGGAGAGCGTCAATTTTGCGTTGGAGAGCTGGCTGGACATTGGGTGAAGAGCACAAGTGTGCAGATGTGTTGGTGATAGGTGAGTCTTCTACTCACCGCGGTTGATATCGATGGACTAACTGGACTGTTATCCGCAGTGTTCGAATCGATGTCAATGCACTTCTGCTGGAGCGTGAACGAGAGCGCGAGCGCGAGGAAGCAGAGCTTATGGCTGTTCATAGATCGAGCAGCACGCCACCCGAACAGTCCGCTGGACCCAGCAACCCGCGAAAGCGTAAGGCTCCGGACATCGATACGTCAATCGATTCCATATCGACAACTGCATCAAAGCCAAAGTCAAAGTCTCGAAAGATCAAGGTCGAACAAGAAGGGAACGATTCCGCAGCGTCTACGGCGTCTACGGCGTCTTCATCGTCATCTAGTCTGAAATCGCCGATGAAGATCACACTTCGCCTCGCTGCTCTCCGAGTCTCGCTCCTCCTGTTGTTCCAAAGGAACTCGAGGCATTCCCGTGCTGCCTTTGCGTATCACGCTCCGTGGACGATCTTCTTCCAGTACAAGACACCCCTCTGGCCTGGTCAAGCGTGCCTATCCAAGCGCTCCCGAAGGACGATGTTGGCAAACTGATCTGGCGAGCGCACGAGTCCTGCGCGATGATCATTCCGGAAACATGGGTCGACGAAGTCGAAGGTGCGGATGGTGAGCGGAAGAAGGTTGTATTGGTGCAGATGCAATCGTCAAAGACCGTTGGCACCTGGTATGTTGCTTATTTCTTCTTTCTGTGCATGGTTGGTCCGACACCCATCAGACAGAAATGCACAGCTTGCCAGAAGAACCGCGATAAGGCCCATGGGGCGCCGATTCAATGCACGCAGAGTAGATGTCTGAAGGCATTCCATGTGTCGTGCGCGCGTGACGGACAAGCATCTTGTACATATTTCACTAATACATGAAGCACTGACGGAGGTCATTCTCAACTTATATATGTGGTAAAAAGAGCAAATTAATATGTCATAGAATTAACTTGAAAGTGTCTGTGTTTAGTAGCGACCTAATGACATGAATAAATTTGCTTTTCTTTTGTGATGCACATTGTTCGAACATCTACTATTGCTAACTAAGTACAATGATGCAACTTGAACCACAATGAGTATGAGACAAATTCTTTATTACACACTCAAACAGATGCCATTTTAACTCCGTCTCCAACAACCTAAATTGTATACCCCGACTCCGCTAACCCTTGAAGGAACGGTGCAACAGCCACCAGGTCCGCCATGTCAATCAGCGACTTCACGTGCGGGTCACTCTTCGATGCGCTCGACAGCTGCTGCCCGACATATGCCCGCACGTCCGCGCCGATGTACGCAACCGGGTCCTCCGTGGTCGTCTCGGACGCCGCGAGCTTCGAGTTCACTGCCTGGTACCTTGAAGTGGAGCGCGGAGCGCCTCGTCTGGGTCCTCCACCACGGTCTGCTGCGCGGACTTCAGGTGCGTGGATGAGCTGAAGCGCTTGACGAGCTCCGTGAACGCCGCGGGCCTAGGGATGCAATGAGTGCAATGTAGATCATACGAATGGAAACCTGGACTTACCACTGCCTTACTGAGGGTACCGAGAGCATCCGCGTGATGCCCACGATGACCAGCTTTCTGTCCTTTGGAAACATTTTTGAGATCTGTGGCATGTTCGCTAAGAGCTGCGACCAAAGTCTGTCACACGAATTAGTCGTGCCGTGTAGCAGCATCGTGCAGAAACGGACTCACTGAGGCTGAACCTCCTCCACTAAGCTGATCAAGAAATCGGGGCCAACACCGTCCACGGGAATCGCCATGATGAATGCAAAGAAGTAAACTAGCGCACAGATGTACGCGTCCGTCCGCGCCGTCTGCAGCCATGTTAACAGCATCGTCACCACACTCTTCGTTAACGGCTTCAACGTCGCGCTCGGTATGTACCGCACGACGCTCTGCAGCAGCTTGAAGCCCCACGCATCGCTGACACGCGACGGGATGAATTTCTGCTGCACGACGGCCAGGATGGCCGTGAATTGGCCAGCCTGCACCATCTGCGCGGCGTCCCGAGCGAGGAAGGCACACAAGAGGTGAACAAGGGTGGAGATAGAGCCTTTTTGCGCCCAGGAAGCGGGCTGGAGGAGGATGGGGAGGATGGAGCAGTAGTCAGGAGGCACATCGCCGTTGTGGAGCTCGAGCATCTGCGAGAGGATTTGAAGATATACGGAATAAATTCTGCACAGAAGATGGGTCAGTTTCTGTAGGTGCCTGAAAGGAAGGCTGCTTACGATCAATGTCCTGCTGTAGAATGATTGTGAATGGACCAAATAGAGCCTGTTCGAACATTGCCAATGTTTCACGCGATGCTTTCGGAATGAATACAAAAAGCGAATTGTGTCAACCTGGAGAATTGGATGCACGGAGTTTTCATCGGCTGTAGGTCCTCATACACGTGCTGTGAGAAGAACTGGACGACATTCACAAGAGCATTCGTGCTTGTGATACCTTGCTATTGATCGCCAATGTTATTCACCATTCCGTCTGAAAGAACTGCTACACTCACCTGAGCGGTCGCACCAACCCTTGCCACTGCCCGTGAGCAGATACACACTTTCATCCTTCCTTTTCCAGCTCTCTTCGTCTCCCTTCTTCCTGTTGTACTCCTCCAATCCGTTCCCTATCAAAGTCAAGACGACTTCGGTCGTCTCAGCCTCGAAACCTGAAGCAACGAGTGCCCGAACGACATCGGCTGCGGCCTGACGCCACGCGGTGCCCTCCGCAGTCAGTCCGCCGATTGATGAAGAGGACGCCGCGAAAGAAAGGTCGACTCGGACATACTCCAGAGGATCGTCGTCAATTTGCTTCACTTTGTGCTCTGCGGAACAAGACATTATCAGCAAAGATGAACGTGATGAAAGAAAAAGTTTGCGCACCTCCGTAATGTGACATTGGGGTCAACTACGCTTTTGATCAAAACGTTAATCGTCTCCCTCTCCGCAAACGTCGCCTTGTAGTTTCCTGACCGGATGTCCGTGCAGAGGAAGCGCAGACCCTGACTGACGAGTCCGCTATTCCAGATCTCTGACCTCCATCAAAAAGCCCCCACAGTGCTGTGACAAATGTCGGTACAGTATTTGAGGACGAGAGGACCTCCGGGTATCGATGCGTATATAGCTCGGCGAGCACGAAGATCGAAAGTTTGGATTTGAGTGGGGAAAGAGGGAGTCGTATGTCGGGATCATCGCTCACATCAGGAAACTACTTTCTGCTTAAAGTGACTTAAGCCTCACTTAAATGTCCTGAGAGCCTGAAGTCTTAAATAAGGCAAGCTTCACTTATTCATGCATGTCCTCCCATTATTCAGGAGCGACTTACTGAAATCAGTGCTGTTGACTTAAATCAGTGCTTCAGTCAGTCGGTCAGTCAGGTCAGTCATTCAGGCAGTACAGTCATTCAGTCATTCAGTTAATATAAGTAGATGATAATATTATAAGCACAAGATAAGTACAATAATAAGTAAACTAAGAACTCGCCGCCCACGAGCGGGCTCGTCGCCCGGCTCCCACTGCCTTTCAGCTTCGGCATCGGCGGGCGCGGAGGGGGAGGTCGCGCGCTTTGCAACGACACTGTCCGCTGACACTGACACTAGGCACGGGGCGGCGTTGGTGCCGGTTCTGTCTTGATTTGTGTAGGCGCGAGAGAACCTGGTGCGTGAGGGCGGTCTGGAGGGTGGGCGAGACGAGGGTTTGGATCCAGGCGTTGGTGTGGGTTGCTGCTGTTGGTGTCGGACCTTGAGAGCCAGACCGCTGCTGCTGTCTTCTTTGTTGTTGGGCTACACCAGTAGCCATACCTTCTGGCTCCTCTTCCTCCTCTTCCTCAGCCTTACGAGTAGTACTATCAGTAGACGATCGTCAGAAAGTGCGCAGAAGCATACCGAGGAGGCATAAGGATTTTCATCATCATCGCTATCGTACGCGCCATTCTTCTCGATCTTGCGGACAAGTTTCTTCATTTGCTTGCCTGCACCTGTCCATTGCTGCTCTGTTTCCTATAGGTGTGCAGCCTGTCCCCATGGAGTTGGGGACTTCCCACGCATTTCCGTAAAAGGACTCGGCTAAGCTCGAAATGCCTCGGGTAGTGAAATCGCTCGGCAAGTGGGAGTGCCCTTGGCAAATCGCTCGGCTACCGCAGTTCCCTTGGCAAGTCCCTCGGTTAGTAGGTGTTCCCTTGGCAAACCGTTCGGCAAGTAGGTGTCCCCTCGCGTAGAATCGAAATGACTCGGCTAATCGAGCAGTTACAGCAATCGATTCCGCTACTTGGAATCACTCCCTTGCTGTTGCTGCTGATGTTTCCCCTTCACGGTCACTTCACTCCCGCCAGCACAAGTCTTCCACGCGTGATCGCGTCCATCGAGATGCCACTTGTCCACCGACTTCCTTCCTCTCATCAATCCACCGTAGTCCACGAGCGCGAGCTCGGGACATCTACTCGAAAGCATTGCTGAAGGATTCCAGGAGCACATCGCCGCTCTATTCAAGTTCTTCGAGAGCCTCTTACAAGACCCAGAGAACGGCGAGGTTCGCGTCACCGCCGTCCGCGCGCCGGGAGTCATTGCGCAGTACATCTGCTCGGAGGAGAAGAAGGAAATCTGGGCCATCCAGGCATTGGTTTCCGCGATGATTGCGGGTGGTGCAGTGCACGGAGGCGGGCGATGAGCAGAGCGTGAGGCATCTCTTCGATGTCTTTGAGACCTTACTGATTTTGGTGCGTGGTTCAAACTTTACAAGTTATTTTGTACTGATGAACATCGCAGGAGGTAGCCCTGCTCAGCAAAGCTATACCTCAACTCGTCGAATATAGTGAGTATTACTTGTCTGTCTAAATATCCATCTAACCATTCTGCAGCAAAACATCGAAGGTCCAGTCTCTTAGCCTTGCCCCAGCAATTCTTCAGGGCCTCATGTCGACCACGACCGAAAGCGAGCCGGACGACGCAGATGAAGACGCACCTTCGCGTTCTGCGCTACGCATCATCGATACCCACTCGACTTCACCCCCACCAGCACAGGTCTTCCCGGCACTCAGCATCCTCATCAAGCAGTCTATGTCGAGCGCAGACCCCAATGCGCGCGTCGCGGCGCGATGATGGCACTCGGTGTCGCCGTCGAGGGCTGCTCGGAATACATGACACCGCTCATGCCGCAGGTCTGGCCACTCATCGACGCCGGTCCCCAAGACCACGATGCCGGCGTGCGCCGCGTCACCTGCACGGCTGTCGGCTGCCTGTGGGAGTGTGTTGAAGACGATTGCATCAGCAAGCACGCCACACTCGTCCCCGCCATCATGGCACTCGTCGCCGACCCCGCAACACAGCGCCAGGCCTGCACCGCGCTCGACGCGCTGCTCGAGATCCTGCAGGACGTCATCGAAGGCCACCTTGCGCTGCTCATGGAGCGCCTCTCTGGCCTGCTCGACACCGCGCCGCTCAAGGTCAAGGCCGTTGTCACGGGTGCAGTCCGCCGCGCACGCGTCGCGAGGCAACTTCCTTCCGTACTTCACGCCGACGATGGACAAGCTGAAACACTTCCTCGTCTGTCTGGCGAGGGCGAGGAGACGAAGCTGAGGGGCATTGCTATGGATGCGGTGGGCACGTTCGCAGAGGTGGTTGGAAAGGAGGCATCCCGCCCGTACTTCGCAGACATGATGACGCAGGCCTTTGACGGCATCAAGACGGGCAACGCACGACTGCAAGAGTGCAGCTTCCTCTTCTTCAGCGTGATGGGTGTAGGAGACGCGCACGCGCCCTACATCAGCCAGGTAGTGCCATCGCTGCCGGAGAGCATCAAGCAGGTCGAATCATTGGGCTTCGGTGAGTATTTTATCCAAACCCCCATCCACCCCCGCCCAATCTCTTGCAGTAGATAAGGAGCTCACCGAGTTCTTTACCACCGGCGACTCTGCAACCTCTGCTGTCAAGATCAAGGATGAGAACACGAACGCGACGATCGAGGTCGACGACGACACGGAATCTATCAGCGATGACAAGCTCTTCGAGGTCAACTCAGCCATCGCCGTGGAGAAGGAAATCGCCGCAGACACCATCGGCACCGTCTTCGCCGCGACGGGCCAACATTTCCTGCCGTACGTTGAGCCGTCCGTGCTCGAGCTCATAAACCTCCTCTCCCACTACTACGAGGGCATCCGGAAGAGTGCGACAGAAAGCGCTTCGAGATCATCAAGACCTTCTACGAGCTGAGCGAGCCGCAGGACTGGCAGCCCGGCTTAGCGATCGCTGTGCCGCTCCATCAAAATGTCAAAGACCTCATTGCGCACGCGCTGGTGCCACTGCTGGACATGTATGAGACCGAGGATGACAAGTGAGTTATAGTTTCCCGTGCACTTTACATGATGAGCTCCTTTAACTCAGCTCACTTCGATGCTTCATGAGACTAAATATGGATTCTGTTCTGATCTTGATCATATTCTTATGTTTACACGACCGATACTGACTCGCTCCTGCTCAGGTCTGTCGGTTCTGCTCTCTGCGTCGGATTAGCCGAGACTCTTCAAACCGTCGGTCCTGCATTCCTTGAAGGCCGTAAGTTCCTAGAAACTCCTATAGCTTGAATTGCTCTGATTCCCGTCACAGACCTCGAAGAGATCTGCAACATTGCTATCCAGACACTGGAACAAAAGGCGCTTTGCCAGCAATATCCAGACCAGGATGAGGATGATGAACTGCTGGAGGACCAGGCGGAGTACGACTTGGTGCTGATTTCTTCCGCCGGCGATCTCGTGGCGGCCCTCGCTGCTGTGCTTGGTGCAGACTTTGCGCTGGCCTTCCAAACCTTCTTCCCTTTGACCTCTAAGTTCTACGTAAGTCATCTCCATGTTGTCTGTAGTTTAAGGCTAAGAATATGTCTGCAGGGGAAGAAACGCTCGCTCAGCAATCGGTCGTCGTCTATTGGCGCGCTCGCTGGGATAATCAATGGGATGAAGAGCGCAATTTCGCCTTCAACGCAGCCTCTCCTCGAGCTCTTCTACCGCTATCTGACAACGAGCCCAAAGTGCACAGCAACGCCGCCTTTGCCGTCAGCGTCCTCGTCGAGCACAGCACCGTCGATCTCTCACCACAATACCTGCACCTGCTCGCCGCACTCCATCCGCTCTTCGAGGTCCCGTCCGTTGCGTCCACCGCGAAGCTGAATGCGCGCAACAACGCAGCAGGCGCCGTCTCACGCATGATCCTTAAGAAGAGCGAGGCGATCCCGCTGGACCAGGTCCTGCCTGTGATCGTTGGGAGCCTGCCACTGAAGAACGACTTCCACGAGAATAGGCCCGTGTTCCGCGCGCTGTTCCATCTGTTCCGCAGCGTGCTAGGTGTCATCGCGCCGTACCTCGACCAGCTGCTCTTGGTCTTCGCGCACGTCCTCGACCCGTCCGTTCCTGACCAACTTGGAGACGAGGTTAGGGCAGAGCTGATCCAGCTCGTGCGGGCGCTGAATGCGGAGAACCCTGCGAAGGTCCAGGCAGCTGATTTTACAGCAATTTGTAGAAAAGTCTTTTATTGCATTCCAATTGTTTGTAGGAGATAAGAATAAAAATATTTTTCTAACACAACCAAATGAGGCAATGACTTGCGTCCTCATCGTCTCGCTCGTCCCACGCCCGTACATCCTGGTCAACCCGACCACTTCTACAATCTACCGCCTCAACCCTCAACAACACCGAGCTCCTCCAGTAGGACGTGTCTCAGCCCGGACGATGGCTCGTGTGCGACGCGCGAGATACCCGTCTTCAAGACGACAGTCGAGGAGTACGCGAGTTTCGAGAAGTACATGGAGAGTGTCGAGTGCTGGGGAATGCGCAGCGGCGTTGTGAAGGTTGTTCCTACAAAAGAATGGTGCGTTCATCTTTGTCCCCTCTGCCTTATTAATCTCACGTGTCCTGCCTTGCGCTGCAGCACACATACAGGGCTGAACATGACCACGCCCTTGACGGCGACGACTCCGACGAAGATGCACTGGGCGATTATCTCTCAAACTCGACGTCTTCGCTTTCTACTCCCAATGAATACGCTGATTTCGACCTCGCTACTCTCTTACAAACATTGCGGCCACA
The DNA here is from genome assembly GCA_910574455.1 of Trichaptum fuscoviolaceum. Taxonomy (NCBI): domain Eukaryota; kingdom Fungi; phylum Basidiomycota; class Agaricomycetes; order Hymenochaetales; family Trichaptaceae; genus Trichaptum; species Trichaptum fuscoviolaceum. Next base: position 6,161,925 of record CAJSYZ010000002.1, on the reverse strand, counting down.
GTTGAAGGTCAAGCGGCGTGGTGAAGGGCGTCAGTCTGTTTTTGATAGACGACAGCAACAGCTACTGGTGGCTAGTCCGTGTGCTCAAGACGCAGGATGTTGGATACATTCCTTCAGAAACCGGCCACACGCGTTTTGAACGGCTGGCAAGACTTAATCGTCATCGAAATGTTGATGTGAGTATCATGATTGGCAAACGACAATAATCTAACCGCCTTCCCAGCTTGCATCGGCCACCCAAGCTGAAATGGAGGATAAGAACGCTGCTGCCGCGAAGTCTTCGCGACCTTGCACCCGGGTCCAATCCGCAGGATCTACAGCTGAAGGAGCGGCGACAAGCAATACTGCGAAACTCAAGCGCTCATCAGCGGTCTTCCGTTACCCTTTCGCAGTTTGGAATGACGATGACGGAGATGCAGATGCAGAATTGGATGAGGATGAAGTTGAAGTGGAGGAAGCATTTGTCAAGGACGAGACTGGGTAGCCTATGGGATGTCCGGATGATGGTGGCATCGAAGAGGTGGTTGCGGACGAGG